>WOXC01007607.1:0-67500 GCA_011680675.1 Gymnobelideus leadbeateri
CAGGTAGGATTCATTCCAGGAATGCAAGGATGGTTTAATATTAGGAAAACCATCAGTATAATTGAGCACATCAACAACAAAACTAGCAAAAACCACATGATCATCTCAATAGATGCAGAAAAGGCTTTTGACAAAGTACAACATCCATTCCTATTAAAAACACTAGAAAGTATAGGAATAAATGGAGCCTTCCTTAAAATAGTTGCTAGCATCTATCTAAAACCATCAGCAAGTATTATATGCAATGGGGATAAACTAGAAGCCTTTCCAATAAGATCAGGAGTGAAACAAGGGTGTCCACTATCACCCCTCTTATTCAATCTGGTACTAGAAACGTTAGCAGTAGCAATTAGAGAAGAAAAAGAAATCAAAGGAATCAAATTAGGCAAAGAAGTGACCAAGCTGTCACTCTTTGCAGATGATATGATGATATACTTAGAGAATCCTAGAGAATCAAGTAAAAAATTACTTGAGACAATAAATAAATTTGGCAAAGTTGCAGGATATAAAATAAACCCACATAAATCCTCAGCATTCCTGTACATCTCTAATAAAACTCAACAGCAAGAGATAGAAAGAGAAATCCCATTTAAAGTCACTGTAGACATTATAAAATATCTGGGAATCTACTTGCCAAAACAAACCCAGAATCTATATGATCACAACTACAAAACACTTCTCACACAAATAAAAACAGATCTAAATAGGTGGAAAAATATCAATTGCTCGTGGCTGGGTCGAGCTAATATAATAAAAATGACAATTTTACCCAAACTAAATTATATATTTAGTGCCATTCCAATCAGTTTACCAAAAAACTACTTTGTAGAGTTAGACAAAATAATAACAAAATTTATTTGGAAAAACAAATGGTCTAGAATATCAAGGGAATTAATGAAAAGAAATGCTAGGGAAGGTGGACTAGCTATGCCAGATCTTAATCTGTATTATACAGCAGCAGTCATCAAAACTGCTTGGTACTGGCAGAGGTGTAGAGTAGTGGATCAATGGAATAGATTAGGTGCAGGAGACCCAGCAGTTAATGAATATAGCAATCTATTGTTCGATAAACCCAAAGACCCCAGTTTTTGGGATAAGAATGCACTATTTGACAAAAACTGCTGGGAAAACTGGAATACAGTATGGCAGAAACTGGGCATAGATCACCATCTAACACCATATACCAAAATCAAGTCTAAATGGGTGCATGATCTAGATGTAAAGGATGATACTGTAAGCAATTTGGGAAAGCAAGGAATAGTTTACCTGACAGATCTGTGGAGAGGGGAAGACTTTAGGACCAAACAAAAATTAGAGAGCATTATAAAATGCAAAATGGATAATTTTGATTACATTAAATTGAAAAGCTTCTGCACAAACAAAGCCAATGTAACCAAGATCAAGAAGGAGGTGGGAAATTGGGAAAGAATTTTTACAACTTGTGTCTCTGATAAAGGACTCATTTCTAAAATTTATAGAGAATTGAGCCAAATCTATATGAATACAAGTCATTCCCCAATTGAGAAATGGTCAAAGGATATGAATAGGAAGTTTTCAGAGAAAGAAATTAAAGATATCTATAAGCATATGAAGAAATGCTCTAAATCGCTATTAATTAGAGAAATGCAAATCAAAACAACTCTGAGATACCACATCTCTCCAGTCAGATTGGCTAAGATGACAAAACAAGAAAGTGACAAATGCTGGAGAGGATGTGGGCAAATTGGAACGCTAATACATTGCTGGTGGAGTTGTGAACTTATCCAACCTTTCTGGAGAGCAATCTGGAATTATGCCCAAAGGATTATAAATAATTTCATACCCTTTGACCCAGCCATACCACTTCTAGGGTTATATCCCAAAGAGATCATAGAAGTGGGAGGAAGACCCACATGTACAAAAATATTTTTAGCAGCCCTTTTTGTGGTTGCAAAGAATTGGAAACTGAAGGGGTGCCCACCAATTGGGGAATGGCTAAACAAGTTGTGGTATATGAATGTAATGGAATATTATTGTGCTATAAGAAACGAGGAGGTGACAGATTTCATAATTACCTGGAGAGACTTATACAAACTGATGCTGAGCGAGAGGAGTAGAATCAGAAGAAATTTGTATACAATCACAGACATACCATATCTGTGACGACCAACTATGACAGACTGGACTCTTTTCAGCAATGCAGTGATATAAGTTAATCCCGAATGACTCAAGAAAGTGAGAAATGCGCCATCCAGAGATATAACTAGAAAGAACTGAGCCTGAATCCTGATGGAAGCAAACTAAATGATCTTGTTCTTCTCAAAAAAAAAAAAAAGAAAAAAAAAAAGAAAATGTATTATTTAATTTCAGAACCTTGGGATTGTTCAAAGACTAGAAATTTCAAGGGCTTGTCTTCTCCAGGTCTTCTG
This sequence comes from Gymnobelideus leadbeateri, assembly GCA_011680675.1. Taxonomy (NCBI): domain Eukaryota; kingdom Metazoa; phylum Chordata; class Mammalia; order Diprotodontia; family Petauridae; genus Gymnobelideus; species Gymnobelideus leadbeateri. The sequence continues at coordinate 2,409 of WOXC01007607.1, forward strand.
TTAACTTGCAATGCGACCTTGAACATGCCATTTCCTTTTTTATGAATGTCAGTTTTCTTTGCTGTAAAATAAGTGAATTGGGCTCATCATTCCATCATCTGCCCCCAGCTAAGGGCCCTCTCCCTTCTCTCTCTTTTTCTCAAACCTACCCCAAAAAGCCCCTTTTCTTGTCCTAAAATTGTTGAGGGCCTCAGCTCATTCTAGGATTTAACCTTCTATGCCCCTGTTCTTACAGGTTTATATCATTCCTTTAACTTTGCCAGTGTGTGTCCCTCCTCTTTCCATGTTTCATGCCTGTCTCTTTGTTCATGTTTTACACATGAGTTCTTCAAAGGTCCCCTAGTGCACACATATTGACTCCTACCTCCCTCTTTTCTTCTTACAAGATCAAAGGATTTAAGATACAGAACTGAAAGGATCTGAGAGATGGCTGAGCCCAACCCCCTCACTTTACAGAAAAGGAGGCTGAGGAAGACTGAGGTTAAGTGATTTGCAGGGTCACACAACTAGTAAAAGTCAGATTTGAACACAGGCCTTCCTGGTTCCAAGTCCAATGCTCTGTCCAGTTAGCCTTGCTGCCACTCCTCTTTTCGAGCCTTTGCAATCGTCCTCTGTGAGATCAGAACTTCATTTGATAGACGCTCCCATCTCTAATGACCCCGTTTCAGTCCCCAGTCACCAAACCCTCAATCTCTATCATCTCAGAATTCTCTGAAATCTGCTTACCTAAAGTCTATATCTTCAGGGCTCTAAACCTAGGATCCACAGTTTGTCGATAGATTTTATAAAGTACATGAACTTGGATGGGAAAAAAACGAAATCTTTATTTTCACTAACCTTGGCTTTCCTTAATAATCCTACATATTTTGCTTTATACATTTAAAAACAATATCCTGGCAAGGGATCCATAGGTTTCCCCAGACCGCCAGTGTAGTCCAGAATACAAAAAAAGGTTAAGAGCCTTGGTATGGAGCAATAATTCCCAGCCAGGTGGGGCTGCAGCGTTATTGCAAAGGGTCCCTCTCATTAAATCACTAAACGATCCAGTGTAATAAATGAGCAAACAGCTTTTGTGGACTGAATAAATAATAGAACTCATACATCTGGGCATTAGTGTTTTTCAAATTCGTGTACTTAACATTTGGATTTTCAGAAAATAAGCATTCATCTAAAACACTTTTGCTTTTAGAATTTAGAGCACCCTTTTCGTCAATGTATTTTCTCACTCAAGAGATTCTAGCAGTAAGATTACTCTCATGCGAAGATCCAAGAATTATTATTATTATTTTTAATTTAAAAGGAATCCTCAGGCTCAAAAAAGTTTGGGGAGCACCGCGGGCAGCCAACTCATGGCCCCCAGCAGCAAACAAAGCTCCCTAGTGAAGCCGGAATCAGATGAAAATTTAGGTGGGAAATGTTTAGTAAAATAAATAAAAATACAATACAACAAAGATAATATCAGTTTCTGGTTCCCTAAACCAATATGTAGCGAGCAGGGATCTATTTCTATTTGGATTTGCCACCACTGGACTAGACCATTAGTTTCTGTCTAGACCTAGTTCTGCCTAGAACTTCATGCCTTCACTATTACAAACCCAAATAACTGTGACTGTCATTGATTGGCCAAAAATAGGTCCCCACTTGGTCATTGTTTGAGCCCTGATTGACTTAGAGTGAATGTAAATATCAATTGTTTCTGTTGGGTCTGAAACCCAGAGGGACTTTCCCTCCCAGACTGATTTTTTTTTTTTATTAGATAACGGAGGCCATTCTTTACCTCTTTCTAAAATAAAAAAAAGTATTTATTTTTAGTTTTCAACATTCACTTCCATAAGATTTTGAGTTCTAAATTTTCTTTCCCTCTCTCTTCTCCCCCCTCCCCAAGACAGGGTGCAATCTTATTTAGGCAAAGAGAGAGCAAATAGTCTGCTTCAATCTGCATTCCGACTCCATAGCTCTTTCTCCGGATGTGGACAGCATCTTCCATTATGAGTCTTTCGGAATTGTCTTGAATCATTGCATTACTGAGAAGAGCTAAGTCTATCATAGTTGGTTGTTGTACTGTGTACAGTGTCCTCCTGGTTCTGCTCATTTCACTCAGCATCAGTTCATATAGGTCTTTCCAGGTTTCTCTGAAGCCCATCTGCTCATCTTTTCTTATAGAACAATAGCATTTCCTTACATTCATATACCAAAACTTGTTGATGGGCATCCCATCAATTTCCAATTATTTGCCATCAGAAAAAAACAACTACTGTAAATATTTTTATACATGTGGGTCATTTTCCCATTTTTATGATCTCTTTGGGATACAGACCTAGAGCTGGTTTTGTTGGGACAAAGATATGCATAGTTTTATAGCCCTGTGGACATAGTTCCAAATTGCTCTCCAGAATGGTTGGATCAGTTCACAACTCCACCACCAATGCCTTAGTGTCCCAATTTTCACACATCTTTTCCAACATTTATCATTTTCCTTTTTGTCATGTTAGGTAACTTGAGTGGTGTGGTACCTCAGAGTTGTTCTGATTTGCATTTCTCTAATCAATAGTGATTTAGAGCATTTCTTCATAGATAGCTTTAATTTTGTCATATGAAAACTGCCTGTTCATATCTCCTTTGACCATTTATCAATTGGGGAATGATTTGCATTCTTACAAATTTGACTCATTTCTCTATACATTTGAGAAATGAGGCCTTTATCAGAGACACTGGTTGTAAAAACTGTTTCCCAGCTTTCTGCTTCCCTTCTAACCTTGGTTGCATTGGCTTTGTCTGTTCTTGCCTTCTTTCTTACCTAGCCATGATCACTGAACAGGCATTACCTCAGACAAACTGAAACCTGGGAAAGACCTTAATTTTAAAAGGCCAAGGCCTCCTGCTTCAACCGAGCCCATGTTCAGTCATTCTTACTATGTCTTGTCACTGGACCCAGATGGCTCTGGAGGAAAGAGTGAGGCTGGTGACTTTGCACAGCCCTGACTCACTTAAATCCAATTCACTTCAATGTCATGGCATCACCTCCCTGATGTCATGGTCCTCTTTGAGAGCAAAGGACAAGCAACAAAAATAACACACAAGGAAACTAAGGTTCAGGGAGAGTCAGTTATTTGCCTGTGGTTCACACAGCAGCTAAAGACCAAAGTCTGGATTGTGATCTAAGTTTCTTGATCCAAAAGTCCAGTACTCTCTCTATTACATTGCATTGTCTGTCTGCTTTGATTGCAGAGGCTTTTAAAATGATTGAATTTCCTAGAAATATCCTCTAAATTATTCCTTTGTATATACATGCCCTGTCATGTTTATTAATGGTGCATAGATCTTTTCAAGAGACTGATTTTGCTGAACTCCAAGACAATTTGTCATCAAGACAAGCAGTAGCGACCAGCCTGAGGAGTCCTGCTGACCTTTTTCCTCCCCTAATTATTAGTTATTGTGAGGCTGATTGTGCTCCTGGCCAGCCCCCAGGATCAGAGGTCAGGAAACCTGTCTCCTCACTCTACTCTCCTCCTGGCCTTGTCCTGTCAGCCCTCACATGTTTCTTCAAAGCTCCAAGACATCAAAGAGAAAGCCACTAAACCAGCTCCTCTAGACCTCTTGGTGGCACCATGAGCAGACTTCGAGCCAAGAAGACTGAAGTCTGAATTGACACCAGCTATATTTATCAGCTGTGTAACCATGGTGAGTTACTCAACCTTGTTTAGCCTCAGTTTCCTCATCTGTAAAACAAGGATAATAATATGTCCACCTCACAGAGGTAGATGAGAAAACATACGTAAAATGCTTTATAATTCATCAAGTGTTATATAAATGCTATTATTTCTGTTATTGTTGTTGTTCAGTCCTTTCAATCATGTACAACTTTCCATGACCCCATTTCTGGGGGGTTTTGGCAAAGATACTGGAAGGATTTACCATTTCCTTCTCCAGCTCATTTTTATAGATGAGGAAACTGAGGCAAACATGGTTAAGTGACTTGCCTAAGGTCATATAGCTAATAAGTGTCTGAGGCTGATTTGAACTCAGGTAGAATCTTCCTAACTCCAAGCCCAATGCTCTAGCCACTATACTGCCTATTTTTATTAATATTATTAACCACACAATGTCTTGGGGAGAGGATGGGTGGGGAAGAAGGATATAGAGAAGAGCCAAAACAATTTGCCTGAACATTTCACTGACATGGTTTCCAGACACACAAGTGGGAAGACCACTTGATCAGGAATTAGGGGATCTGGATTCTGTTCATCTGGTGACCTTGGACAAGCTCCTTCCTCTAGATGAACTTCAATTTTCTCATCTGTAAAATGAAAAAGTTAGAAAAAGGGTTTACTAGCAGAGCCAAGATGGCGGAGTAGAAACAGCATTTCCAATGTGCTCTACCCCACACAAATTTCAAACAATGTGAAAGGGAGCTCCGAACAACTTCTGGAGCCACAGCACCCACAGAATGGCACAGAGAAGCTAACCTCCTGCTGAGGACAGCCCAGCAGCCCTGCGGGGAGCGGCCAGCACAGCACTCTGAGAGCAGGCAGCACAGCTCGATGGGAAACTACAGCGCAGCCCGCAGAGCCGAGCCCAGGTCCTCGGTTTTAGCCCCAGGGCGGCCGGGCCTTCAGCCGGCTGGTGGAACCCCAGAACACCAGCAATTGTGGTGATTCCAGAATTATCAGCACAGATATGCCTAGGACAAAGTGAGAGGTTAGTGCCCTATGGACTTTGGGACCAGTATTTGGGGAACACGTGGCTTCCTCCCCTGGGGGCAAAAAGCTGCTGAAGAAACAGCTGCACAGAAGCCATTTTGCAGCGTCAGTAGTGGCTCTAGCTCCTGGTCTGCGAACTGTAGGAAGATCCAGCAATCAGTCTGGGGGTTAATCGCTTTTGCTTTAAACTGCCTGGATCTGGATTGTGGTCTGGGGGGGAAGTTTGGGGTGGGTATCCAACTTGCCAGAGTGGGTGGAGGCTTTACAGAGGCCACCCAACTGGCGGAAGTTGTGAAGACCCCACGTTTGGGCGGAAGCTCCCCTGTCTGGTGGCAGAGTCCTACTGTGGCAACAAGCCCCAAAATCAAGTAATTAAGTGGCAATATGCCTAGGCAAACAAAACAAAATAAACAGAAAAGTTCAACATTGGACTCCTATTTTAGGGGCAAAGAGGCTCAAAGCATGGAGGAGGACTGTGAGGTCAGAACTCCTGCACCAAAAGCCCCAAATGAAAATACAAGCTGGCTACAGGCCATAGAGGACCTTAAGAAGCAGATAAGAGAAGTGGGGGAAAATTTGGGAAGAGAAATGAAAAAGATGCAAGAAAAGTATGAAATGACAGTCAACAGCCTGACTGAGGAAAATAACACCTTAAAAAATAGACTAACTCAAATGGCAAAAGAGACTCAAAAAGAAAGAAATGAGGAGAAGAATGCCTTAAAAAGTCGAATTTGCCAGATGGAAAAAGAATCTCAAAAGCTCACTGAGGAGATTCATTCCTTGAGTTAGACTGAGCAAATGGAAGCTAATGACTTTATGAGAAATCAAGATACTGTTAAGCAGATCCAAACAAATGAAAGATTAGAAGGCAATGTGAAATATCTCATGGGAAAACCCACTGACCTGGAAAATAGATCCAGGAGAGACAATTTAAAAATTATTGGACTACCTGAAAGCCATGATCAAAGAAAGAACCTAGAAATCACCCTTCAAGAAATTCTCAAGGAAAACTGCCCTGATGTTTTAGATCCAGAGGGCAAAATAGAGGTTGAAAGAATCCACAGATCACCTCCTGAAAAAGATCCCAAAAAGAAAACTCCCAGGAATATTATAGCCAGGTTCCAGAATCCCCAGATCAAGGAGAAAATACTACAAGCAGCCAGGAAGAAACAATTTCAATATTGTGGAAACACAATCAGAATAGCCCAGGACCTGGCAGCTTCTACACTGAGGGATAGAAGGGCATGGAATATGATATTCCAGAGGGCAAAAGAGCTGGGAATGAACCCAAGGGTCACCTACCCAGCAAAACTGAGTATCTTGTTTCAGGGGAAAATATGGTCATTCAGTGGAATAGAGGACTTTCAAGCATTCTTGATGAAAAAACCAGAGTTGAATAGAAAATTTGACATTCAGACACAAGAAGCAAGAGATGCTTGAGAAGGTAATCAAGGAAAAGAAATCAAAAGGAACTTATCAAAGTTGGACTATTTACAGTCCTACATGGAAAAACAATAACTGTGTTTGATGAAACCTTTCTCATTATGAAAATAATTGAAGAAGGGTACATGGCATATGTTCAGAGGTATACATGGATAGAGGGCACAGGTTGAATTTGATGGGAAGGGATGTTTTTTTTTGGAGGGCAATTGGGGTTGGGTGATTTTTCTTTTCTGTGTTGATCTCAGATGATCGGGTTTGGGGCTGGCTCTCTGCTCGCTGCGCCACCTAGCCACCAAGGAAGGGATGATTCTTAAGGGGTGAAGTCAAGAGGTGAGAGAGGAAAGTGGCAAGAGGAGATGGAGAGAGACAGGGTAGGGCAAACTATCTCATGTAGAAGAGGCAAGGGGAAGTAGTTGCAGGGGAGGGGAAGAACAGGAAGGCAAAAAGGCAAAAGCATATTCTCATTGAAGTTGGCTCAAGGAGAGAATCACATACATACTAAATGGAATATCTTACCCTCACTCACTCTCCTGAGTAGGGGAAAGGGGGATGAGAGGAGGGATGATGGAGGGGAGGGCATTCTGGGGAGAGGGGAGGTTAGAAGTACCCACTATCAAAGAGGGACAGGATCAAAGTAGGGAATGGACCAGGTGGGAGGTGAGACAGGTGGGAGGGAAATATAAGCAGTCTTTTACAATATATCTACTATGGTAATGTTTTGCATAGCTATACATGTACAACACATACTGAATTGCTTATCTTCTCAGAGGGAGTGGGTGACAGGGGAGAAAGGGAATGCATCTGAAAATCGAAGTTTTAAAATTAAATGTTTCATAAGATGTCCAGGCAGTGGGGCCCAGAGATTCACCTTGCCCTAATGGCAAAGTCGAAGGGGGTATGGGAGAAGATATGGGAGAGAGCAGATTGGATGAGGGGATATCTGGTGGGACTGCTATTCTGGGGTGGTGGGTAGGGAAAAATGGGGGGAAATGTAACTCATAATCTGGTGGAAATGAATGATGTAAACCAGAAGTTAATAAAGCATTTGTTTAATAAAAAAAAAGAAAGAAAAAGGGTTTACTGAACTTAGAATCTCATGGCCTGCCTATGGATCCCAGCTCTTCCACTTACTACTCTTGGACAAGTGACTTAACTCTACTTGGCCACGGTTCCCTCATCTTTAAAATGAGGCAGTTGGACTATGATCAATCAACCAATCAATCAGGAAGTATTTATTGAGCATTGCTTGTCAGGGCACTGTGCCAGGCACTGGAGATATAAGTACAAAGAAGAAACCAATCCCAACTCTTAAGGAGCTTACATCATTCTAATAGGTGTGTCTGTGGAGAGAGATGGGGGGAAAGGAAGAGAAAAGGAGGGGAGAGGAGAGGAGAGGAGAGGAGAGGAGAGGAGAGGAGAGGAGAGGAGAGGAGAGGAGAGGAGAGGAGAGGGGAGAGGGGAAGAGAGAGAGAGGAGAAGAGAGGGAGAGGAGAGGGAGGAGAGGAGAGGGAGAGAGGAGAGGAGAGGGGAGGAGGAGAGGAGAGAGGAGAGGGAGAGGGAGAGGAGAGGAGAGGAGAGGAGAGGAGAGGAGAAGAGGGGAGAGACAAATATAATACAAATTTGTATTATAGACAAATAAACAAATACAAGGTAGTTAAATAAAAGTTATTTCGGGAAAGAGAGCACTAGGCAGGGGAAGAGGGGAATCGACACAGGGCTCATCTAGAAGTCAGTGCTTGACTTGTACCTTGAAGGAAGAATGTGTTAGTAAGAGTCATAGGTAAAGAGAGAGTGTATTGCAGGCATGAGGAACGTCCAGTGCAAAGGTGCCATGATGGGAGATGACATGGTATGCATGAAGTACAGGGAGACCAGTTTGATTGGATCTCGGAGATGGTGAGGGGGAGTCATTTACAATGAGACTGGAAAGAGAAATTGGAGTTAAGTTGAAAAGGATTTCAAATCTGAACAAGGGAGCTCATATTTTATCAGAGAGGAAATAGGGAGTCATTTGGGTTTATTGAGTAGGACAGTAATAGTCCCTGGGGCGGGGGGGGGGGGAGAAAGGGGGACAAAAGGGGGGGAAGGGAAGCTGGAAGGTCATGGCATTGATCTAAGTTCTAAAGCCCTTCAAAATTGTCTACCTTTCTAACGTTGTTATCATTCTATAAATTGTTCTCCTAGTTCTCTTCCTTCTCTATCAGTTCAGAGAGTCTTCCTATTTTCCCTTAACCTGGGAAGAATTTCATTCTTTCTTATGGCGTGATAATGTACCATTATAGTCATACAATATCATTTGTTTAGCCATTTTCAGAGTTATGCTGGAGCCAGCTCTAACTGGCTCCCAAGAGCCAATTATCATTTTCTATGTGAGTATTTACACCTTAGAAGCTGACAAATCGGGGCTTGAATTATTGTTTTCTTAACTTTCTAGACTGAAGAAAATAATGGGAAAATGTGAATAATCCAGATTATACTTAAAAGTGTGTTGTGCATTTTTTTGACTGGAGAACTGATTGTTAAACATTTACTAGCACACCCTGCCTCCTCTCTCCAATTGTTAGGCTTAGATATTTATTTCAATTATAATTTTTTTAGTGAGTAGCCTCTAGCACCATGTGCCATAAGTAAATTTTTCTTACCCTACTAATTTTCTTAAAGGAGAGACAGTGACCACACTTTCTCATTTGCTTTACTCAACCAACACTCTTCTATTCACATGATAGATAGGGGATTCATAAATAATAATGGAAAGAAGATGGAATAAAACACCTTATTCAAAGATAGAACAAAGTTTAACCAGCCCATTTCTGTCTGGATTCTTTGGATCTAGAGCAGTGAAGTTTTCCTGTCCTTCTTACTTGAATTTTATTTTGACTGGAGTCAGGGAAGACTTTATTTTGGGGAGCAGAGATTCCCTGAGTAGCAGCAAGCCTGCTCCATTGCCTTTGCTCATCTCTTGTGGAGATAATACAAATGATATTTGAAAAGGATCTTGAATATAATCTAGACCATGGGTTCTTAAACATTTTGAATCACATACCCTCTTGACAGTCTTATTCTCCAAATAAGATCTTTACATGTGTGAAATGAAATATAAGTGATTATAAAGGAAACCAGCTATATTAAAATACAGTCTGTAGAGAGGAAGACTATGATTTCATATGATCCAACAGCATAACTGGCAACTACAGTAATTTTAAAGTAATGATGGGTATAAATGATGCCTCAAAACATCTGCAACAACTGTAAGGCAATATGAAAATACCTGTAATTTCTATTGGGGAAAAAGTCACAGGTGCTGAAATATCATGCTTCATTGCCTACATTCATATTCAAAGGAAATGCTAAATTTTAGTTAGATTTAGTAAAAAGATATGATTTTTTCCCTTCCAAGGGAAAATCTAATCACGAACACCTTCCATGAATCCCAGATTGACAACTTTTAATCTAAAATAACCTTACCCTATTAATTGACACACCCTTTTTGGAAAGAAACTGTTATTTAATTAATATGTAGACCTCCTAATGAGGAAAGGGACAGTCCAGAGAATCTTTGGAAGACTTATCTGAATTGATTCATAGTAAAGTGAACAGAAGCAGAACAATTTATACAAACTAACAATATTGTAAATACAAACAAATTTGAAATATTTATGAATTCTGGTCAATGAAATGTCCACACCCTATTAGAAATCATTAGAAACATGTTATCCGCAACTTGAGAGAGATTTGTTGGAATCAGGGCAAATTAGAACACGTATTTTTATACAATACTAATATGGGCATTATTTTGCTTGACTATGCATATTTATCACAGGGTTCTCTTTTTCTTTTTTCAAGGGAGAAGGATAGGAGGAAGAGAAAACAGATTTTTGTTAATTAGAAAAATTAAATTAATTTTTTTAAATGTAGAATGCTGTATTAGGAATGAAGACTCTTAAATTTGAATTCCATCTCTAGTACTTTCTATCTGGGCAACCAGGAATAAGGAGCTTAATCTCAATCTGAATTTCTTCAACTTTGATCCCTCTTCCTCTCTGTGTCTGACCTTGATCCTTACAGCAGCAAGAGGAGGAAGGGGTCTGGGTGTCAAGGGAGAAAGAGAGAAAAAAAAATGCTTAGTTGATTTAATCATCCCCAACCCAGACCTGCCCATTAAACTTTAGAGCAGATAGTGTTAGGATCAGTTTAGGGGAAGTGATGCTAAGGAATAAGCTACTTGAACTTTTTTGAAGGAGAAAGATGAGAGAGACCAAAATGGCCATCAATAACCTGCCTCTTAGCATCCACATACTTTTCTACAATAAGACTTTAGTATTGAGGCTACATCTCCGCCAAGTGCCCAATGGCTAGTGGTGAATATATACGTTATATATGAATGTATAAGTTACTGAAGAGATAACCAGAGGCAGGGAATCTAGCACTGGGCAAAGACAAACTCGCCCAGGAGAGGAATCAGCATCTAATCCAATTACCAGTAGATCTGGGGGGATCTTTATATGCCTTCAAGGAAGTTTTAGTCCAAATACCTTAACTGTGTGTTTTTTGAGGTCTATATTGGGCTTGCCTATAGTCAAAGAGTTTGACATTTTTGGAATTGAGAAGGTGCAACAGTAGCCAGGCTACATAAAACACTTTATGTAATTGGTCTTATTCCTTTTCTCATTGTCATGATTAAAGACTTGTGCATCATAGCTTGCTTATGTGATTGAACTTCATGGATATTCACTAGAAACAAGGAAGAGTGACCCAAGGTATTTTTTCCCCAATAGGTGGATGTCAAGAGACAGTCTGATTGGATCAGTCCATGTACCCTAAACCATTGGATCAACACATAAGCGTTGGCATTCACAAAGTAGACAGAGAAAGGAGAAAGAGGTAGCTAGTTCTCTGAGAGTCATAGAGAGCTTACTGTTAGGTTCAGAATGTCCTCTTCTGGTGGAGAGAATACCTGCTTTCTGGGGTGTTTGTGGGACTAACAGAAATCCATCTTTTTCACTAAATAGTATCAAGTAGCTGATGATCAGTCCTCCCTACCTGATGGGGTTGTGGTGGAAATCAGATGAGATAATGGATGCAACACGGGAAAGTGCTAGATTCAGTTCAAATCTCAACTATTGTGTCCTCATTACCTGTGTGAGCCAGGAGATTCTCTTAACCCTTTTCAATCTTAGTGACTCAACAGTAAGGGAACTGGACTAGATTGCTTTTAAGAACCCTTCCAGCTCCAATTTTGGCTTCCTGTGAATTTTGCAAGTGAATGTCACTTATGAATGTCACTTATCATCATCATCATCACCACCACCACCACCACCACCACCACCACCACCACCACCACCACCTCCACCATCTCTTTTTGGGCAGGCTCCATTTGGCCATTTGAGAATGGAATATATATGTACTTGTGTCTCTGTGTTTTTACATTTCTTATTCCCCATTACAGGCAATATTTAATCGACTGCTTCAACCTTAAATAGAGCAAGACAAAACTTGGAAAAGGTTTCCTAAAGCTCCCTGGACATTGAGCAGCTCTTTTTCAAAATCTAGATTTTTGATTACTGTAGCAGAATCAGAAATATACAGATTAAATTTCCCTTGAAATGCACTTATATAAAAAAATATAGGGAAGAGGTCTTGGCAGAAGGCTTTTTGGGACCTGCCAAACCCAAACTATTTGAAAAATATCTGAAGATGTTTGACTAAACTCAAAAAAGTCTTTCATTCTCCTCCTATGACACATACCCTGTCTGCCTTCAAGGACTAATAAGCACAGCGTAGAGTCGTGACTATTATGTCTGGGGTTCTCGAGCATCGCTTAAGGGTGACTTGGCAGAGACTCAGAGATTGAGTCTAGGTTGATTCAGACTGACTTTATCATTAGACCCCACCACCAGTCAGATAATAGCATCGACCTGACTGCTACCCACACCTGCTTCTTCCTCATAGGAAATCCTCCTTAGAAGGGCTCCTAAATATTTGAAACACCAGAATATACTCAGAGGTATATTTCCTCCAGACAAAATTGTTCTCCAAATAAAGTTATCAATTAAAATGAAGTAGCTAAAAAAGCATTCATTGGTTGTCTTCTATGTGAAGAGGCAGTTAGATGGTACAATGGATAGAGTGCTAGGCCTGGAGTTGGGAAGACCTGAGTTCCCATCTGGCCTCAGTCACTAGCTGTGTGACCCTGGGCAAGTCACTTAACCTCTGTTTGCCTTAATCCACTGGAAAAGGAAATAGCAAACACTCCAGGCCCTTAGCCAAGAAAAGCCCATAGACATCATATGTTCTGTGGAATCACAAAGAGGTGGACACAGCAACAACTAATAGGCCAGGTGCTATTTTAGGTGCTGAGGATACAGAAGTGAGCCGGCCTCTACCCTCAAGGAGCATCTATTCTAATAGAAGACAATAATGCGTAAAAGGGAGGGGTAGCCATGGGTGGGTGTTTCAGACTGGAGAGTGAATGGAAAAGCATTCAATAAGTGCTTACTATGTATAAAGCATATATATATATATATAATATATATATATGTATGTATGTATGTATCAAGAGCTGATAATACAAAGAGAAAAGTAGAGACCAGGGAGCTCACATTCTCATTACTGTTCAATCGTTTCAGTCATATCCAACTCTCCATGACCCCGCTTGGGTTTGTTGAGGGTTTTTTTGGAGGGGAGGAGGCAGGGAAATTGGGGTTAAGTGACTTGCCCAAGGTCACACAGCTAGTAAGTGTGTCAAGTGTCTAAGCCGGATTTGAACTTGGGTCCCCCTGATTCCAGGGCCCATGCTCTACTCACTGTGCCACCTAACTGACCCCTACTTGGGGTTTTCTTGGCAGAGACACTGGGGTGGTTTGCCATTTCTTTCTCCAGCTCATTTTACAGATGAGGAAACTGAGGCAGAGTGACGTTTACCCAGAGTCACACAGCTAGTAAGTGTCTGAGGTTGGATTTGAACTCAGGTCTTTCTGACTCCAGGGCCAGTGCTCTATGCACTATGGTTCTACCTAACTGCCTTCACATTCTAATAGGAAGAAGCAATACATATAAGTTTTAGGTGCAGGTCAGAAGGGAAAGTCCCATGGTCCTGAGGGTGCAGCAGCAGAGGAGATGGCAATGAATCTTCTCTAAGATTATTTTTACTGAGGGAGACAGATTGGGGGAGGGTGCAGTCAGAAGCAAACACTTTTGAAAAGAGACGGGGTCAAAGGAAAAATAGAGTAAATGAGGCACGGGATAGGATGGAGGGAAATATAGCTAGTCTTTCACAATGTGACTACTATGGAAATGTTTTACATAACTACACATGTATTGCCTATATTGAATTGCTTGTCTTCTCAATAGGGCTGGGTGGGGAGGGAAGAAGGGAGAGGATCTAGAACTCAAGGTTTTAAAAACAAATGTTAAAAACTTGTTTCTACATGCAACCAGGAAATAAGATATACAAGAAATGGCATATAGAAATCCATCTTGCCCTATAAGGAAGTAATGGGGTAAGGGAGGGATAGGAGGGATAGAGAAGAGGGAAGACTGGGGGAAGGGGTAATCAGAACACCTGCCATCTTGGGGTAGGGGATAGGGGAGAGATGGGAGGAAAATTTAGAACTCAAAATCTTGTGGAAATGAATGTTGAAAACTAAAATGAAATAAAATTTAAAAATTGAAGAATAAAAAGATTATTTCTACTGAATGCAGATGGAAAGCCCCAGAAATCCTAAGAGTGCAATAGCAGAGTGGAAGGGAAGCCCAGGCATTCTAGGAGGAGACACAGGACTTTTCAGAGGTGCATTCTAAACTATTTCAGAATGACTTGATCATTATAGATCAGAAAACGAATCCCGCCAGCATCCACTAAACAGGGGACAGGATTATACAGTGGTAAGATCCCTGACCCTAGAGCTAAGGATTGGGTTTGAATCACAATTCATGACTATCACCTGTGTGAGTTTGGGCAATTAATGTTATCTCTATGGGCCTCCGTTTCCCCATATACAAAATGAGGAGGTTGAAATAACAAACCTTTATCTCAGAGCTGTGATCCTGTGATCCTAAGTATAGCCCCAGTATGTTCTGTACAAAAGCAACATTGTAAAGAAAAGCAACTTGAAAGCCTTTGAGAACACTGATGAATGCAAGGACCACTTTCAGATCACCGATGATGAACATACATGGCGGGGGGTGGGGGGGAGGGCGGAAACCTTAAGAAGCAAAATGAGATGTATATTTTTAGATATAGCCAGTGTAGGAATTCACTTTGCTTGACATTAAGTTAAAAGACTTTTTTTTTTCTTTTTTTATGATGGCGGAAGGGGTTAAAATAAATGTTTGCTAATTAAAACTTTTTTAAAATTAAATAAATAAGTTAATTAGGTTTTATTTTTAAGGCACCACAGTTGTAGCCAGCCTAATTATCTACCAACAGAAGCCAGTACTATGTCTCCTTCTTACATCTTCCAACCACACACCTCCACATATGTCTGGAATACTAATGTAAGACATCTCAGCCACTTGACTCCACTGCCAGGAAAGAGCAGAATCCTGACCTGGTGAGAGGGACAAATTAGCACTAAAGCCCAATGAAATAAAAGATGACATCAGCGATGGAGTAGAAAGGGACTGAATTATGGAGGCCAATTTCTCTCCCCATTGACTCCTTGGCCCATGCATACATTTCATGGACATAGAAATTATATCATGGTAACCTCTAAAATTTCTGAGTTTTTGATTTCAAGATCATAAAAGCTCCCAATGCACTCATCTGAGCGTCCACAACTTTGTCTGTTCACACCCCTTCACCCTGGACATCTTGGATTACCTTGCAAATAACACTATTATTCCCACCCACCCTGCAACACACACACACACACACACACACACACACACACACACACACACATACACTTTTCCATGCAATAATCAAATTAAGGCTGTCATTGCTTTCTTGAAAGGGCATGAAGACCGACTGCACTAGGACTCATCTCACTGTTCCTTTGACTTCCCAGACAAAATCCCCTCTCCATCACTCCCCTATATGCATTGTTCTCCCCTCAATTAAGATTTGAGTTCTATGAGCACAAGGACAATGTACTTGTATTCTTAATAACTCTTGGACTTGTATTCCTAACAATAGCACCTATCTCACAGGGCTGTTGTGAGGATTAAGTGAGATAATATTTGGAAAGTGTTTAACACAATACCTGGCATTTAGTAGGTGTTTAATAAATGCTTGTTCTCTTTGTGTTATTCCTACAAAGAAATCTTTAGAGAATAAAGGGGGACTTTGAAAACTGAGGATTCGTTAATTGTTCATGTTTGGGCCACACCAATATAAAGAATAAAGATACTACATAAGTTAATTTATAGATTTATTATCATTCAAATTCTCCAAGGGTTACTTTGTAGAACTAGAAAAAATAATTCAAAAGTTCAACTGAAAGAAAAAAGGTGAAAAATGTTAAGGAAAATGCTAGGAAAAGTAGGAAAGAGTGGGGCTTAACATTACCATATCTCAAACTAAACTATAAAGTACCAACACTCTTTAGTTCTCGTAACAAGACAGAAAAGTTGATCACTGGAACAAACGAGTTAAGATCCGAAGGTAATTATACATAGTACCTAGCAACTGGACCCCTAAGAAATCTGGGAAACATAGGCCAGTAGAGGCCCAAGTCAATGACAGTAGAAAAAAGATAGTCTCAATTCCTCAACTCTAGAATACTGGGGGACAGATGTAGCCCTCCTAGTTCTGAGAAAAGGGGCAAGAGCATGCTTGTTACACTACTAGTGGTCATATACCCCAAGGAGATCAAAAGTCCAAAGGTCCAACAGATGAGAGACACAGAGACAGAGAAAAAAACACAGAGAGACACAGAGAAAAAGAAGGAAGGAAGGAAGGAAGGAAGGAAGGAAGGAAGGAAGGAAGGAAGGAAGGAAGGAAGGAAGGAAGGAAGGGAGGAAGGAAGGAAGGGAGGGGGAGAAGGGAGGAAGAAAGGAAGGAAAGGAGGGAGGAAGGGGGAGAAGGGAGGAAGGGAGGGAGGGAAGGAGGGAGGGAAGGAGTAAGTCATATTTTTATAGATAAGTGCCCATAAATTGTGAAACAGCAAAAGAAACTTCTGCATTTTAATCTAACACAGTATTATTTATTTATTGAAAAGAATTCATATAAAAATACAAATAATATTTAAAATTCAAAAAACCTTGGGAAGATTTCCATGAACTGATGACAATTTCCACAATAACCATAATGCTGTAAAAGTTGCAACATTAAAATATATCAGAACTCTACTCATTTCGGTGTCCAATCACGATTTCAGAAGGCTGTTGGTAAACCACATCTCCCACATAGGAGAGGCAGAGTGCTGATGGACTAGAGGCACAGAATAAGACACACATTTTGAGATATGATCAATACGTGCATTTATTTTTCTTGCCTATAACTATTGGTTGTAAGGAAAAGATATACTTTTTTCATAGTGGAAAAGAGTAGGAAACTAAAGTGGAGAGAGTTTATTAAATACTTTCCTCATGACAGCCAATCAGGGTTGAAAAAGAAGATGAGAGGGAGAAAGCAAAATAATATATAATAATCGGAAAAAATAAGATAAATGTATTTTAAAAGGGAGACGCTGATGTGGTTGGGGAAGTTATGTGATAGGCAGTGAGAGAGAAATGAATTTGGAGTCAGAGGATCCTGTTTCTAATCCCACCTACTACTTGTGCAACCTTGGGCAAGTCACTTCCCTCTGTTTCCTTATCTGTAAAATAAGAGTGTTTGACCAGAAGCCTTCTGAGGTCCCTTCCAACTCTATAACTATGATGCTATGGAGTAAATGGAAAGTGACCATGATATTAAAAAAAAAAGAGCATCAATTTAAAAAATTAACAGAAATAAAGTGGAGATAATATCACAGTAGTATCCACTTCACAAGATTACTGGTAGGTTTAAATGAGATGATATAGCCAAAGCTCTTTGCAAACCTTAAGGTGCAATCATCATCTATGTGAATTCCCTGCCCATACTAGCTTGTTTTTGTTTTTGTTTTTTTAATAATGGCAGCCTGTCAATTAAAACCCTTTCTTGGCTATGGAATTGGTATCAAAGTTAAATAGGGCACGATTCCACTTAGAATGCCTAACTGAAAGTCTATGTCTGGGCTTTGTTGGTAAAAATGATAGAAGAGCTCCACCGGTTCCAAAGAATGTGCCTTGCATATGCCCTCCCATCGGGTCTCCACAGTTCCATAACCCTGACAAGTCAGTAGAGAGAGCCCTGTTGACACCAGCAAACAGGTTTGTGCATTTCTCTTGCCTGTCTACTTTTACTTGGAGGGAACAAGAATTCAGTAGATGTGGTCCAGGCTGAAGATGAAATCACTGACCAATAGACCGCTGGATTACTACTCAATGATTTATAGCTATTATTCTTACTGTGCTATTTCAGTAAATGCCTTTCCTTCAGATTAGTTGTGTCCACTGGCATGATTAATATTGGAAAACACACCTACGAGGGATCCTGGTGTATACTAGTAGGAGAGCAAACTCTAGAAGCAGGAAATATAGCAGCTGCCTTCTTCCATCCTAACCTGAAGGCCAGTAGGAGAGCCAAGCTGGGGGCTGCTACACTAACTAACACCTTCTAATGAGCTCATTGTTGTGTATCCTCTCCTCATCAGAAGTCAGGAATAATTTGACATCCACATTACTAAGAGCCCATTGACACCTCTATTATTTTTTTAATATTCCTAAATGGAAAGGATTAAACTGGTCCTTGGAAGTTAGTCGTACTTAACTTTAAATAGACACACTTGGTCATTAACTCTTAAAATTACAAATAAATAGATCCACAGCTGGAAGGGAACTTAGAAACCATCTAATCCAGGAGTTCATTGTTAACCCTTTTTATGCCATTCACGAACCCCTTGGGCAGCCCAGTGAAGCCTATGGAGCCTTCCTCAGAATATTTGTTTTAATGCATAAAACAAAATACACAGAATTACAAAAGAAACTAATTACATTAAGATACAGTCATCAAAATATTTTCTAAAACAAATTATGAATCCTGGATTAATAAACTCTGATCTAACCCAATCCCCTCATTATGTAAATGAGAAAAATACTTGCCCAGAGTCACACAGGTATCAAGTATAAAAGGTGATATTTGAACTCAAGTTCTCTGACTCCAGAGTCCAATACACATCCATATTCATACACACATGCACATAATATCAGTTATTAATCCTGATTAACAAGTATGCAAAAACCAAAGACTGACATTTTTGACCATTGATTTTCACCCTTCTAGTGAAACCAGGGATCGGTCCTTTCCCCACACTTCCCACATCATATGTCACACGTGGATCCCACCAGTCAAGTCAGTGACATGGGAGTACCAACAATGGCGGTGATGGCTTTGATTCTGTTCACACCAAACGTGGGGAACATGTCAATTTCCACCCCTCTCGGATGATGTGTCACTCTCCCAGCAGATAGCATAGACTATGCATAAAGAACCATAACCTCAGTAGGGGGAAATGGCCCCTGAGTAGATGGGCAGAAAACATAGAGACATCACGTTCGATACTCACCGACAGCTGTGGGGACCACGCTCACAATTCTCGCATATTGATGCATTTTCAGCATTCTGGTAGCAGTCTGGCCTGTGGTTCCTTCTTTTCTGGCAGAGTCAAGCACAATCTGCTAAATGGCAACCTTCTGAAAATACACTGTGGGAAGAAAGAAAAAAATCCCCAAAGTAAAGCCAGCTCTCTGTTGCCCTGGGAGGGGCAGGTAATTGATTGGCCTACCTCCAGAATCAATAGAAGTCTGAATTTGTTTGAAAGATGCACTTAAGAAAGATGGAGAAAACTTGAATATTTGGGAAGAAATAAACATTTTGAGCAGATTGTTTACACCATTGCAAATCATTCTGTCTGAGGGCTCACCCTCTCCTTGAAAGCTAATGAATGAGTAGTCTGCCTAAAGTATGCATTTCCTGGTCTTTTCAAAAAAAAAAAAATATGCAGCCTCTATCAGGCTGATCTCAGATATCATCCAGGGTTTTTAACCCTGTAGACTCCTTTGGCAATCTGGTGAAGACTATGGGCCCTTATCAGAAAGATGGAGTTTTAAAATATGTTTTATTTAAAGATTAGGGAAAATAGAAATGTATTTTTCCATCCAGTTCTCAGACTCTCGGAAACTCATCCAGTGAAACTAACATCAGCCCTTAGTGAAATAATGGAATATCTGACCAGAGAGCTATTTACAATGGTCCAGAAATTTCTAGCATATGAATGCTGAGTAATCAAAACAACAAGGGAGAGGTGTCAGTTGTAGTTCTGAGTTCTTTGTCTGAAAGCAGCACTGAATGAGGAGAGAACAGGGCAGCTGTTCAGCAGTCATGATGGTCCATCATTAACAAGAACACTTGCATGAGAAGGCAAATTTAACTCCCCTTCAACAGAGTGACCTGGATGCTAAACACATCTACCTAGTTGTCAGAAACACTCATGTAATCTTGGGCTCCAATGGTAGAGATGATGGCAATAGCCTTATCATATTCTTGTTGAGTAAGTTGTGGGGTGGCATAGAAGACAGAGCATAGCACTTAGAACCAAGAAGACCTTTGTTCAAACTTGCTTCAGACACTTAACTTATCTCACCCTGGGCAAATCACTTCCCATCTCTGGGTCTCAGTTTCCCCATCTGTAAAGTGATTGAGTTCGACTCATTGTCCATAGCTAAAGTTCTTTTCTAGTAGGGATCTCATATTAGGAGGGTCATTGATAAGCTAGAGCCCATCAAGAGGAGGACATCCAAGATGAGGGATCTGGGAACCATAGCTCCTCCATGTCATTGCTCAAACTTTGGCATAAGAGATTGGGGAAAACGTTAGCAGAAAATTGGTGTGTTTATCCTGGAGAATTGAATTCTTATACTAGCCGTGATAGCTTCATATATTTAAAGAACTGTCAAATGAAAGCTCTCTTCATATGGAAGAGGAATTCAAATTATTTCTGTGTGGCCCCAGAGAGCAGAGCCAGCACCAATGAAATACAGGAGTAGGGAGTTAGTTTGGGTCTACATAAGAAATCACTTTTCCTGTTTCCATCTTGGGTATCAAACCTTTATCAGAGATATTTGATGCAAAGATTCTTTTCTCATTTTATAGCTTTCCTTCTGAAATGAGCTTTTAGTATTGATTTTGTTTGTACAAAAGCTTTCAATTTCATGTCGTAGAAATTATTTATTTTGTCTTTTGTGACCACCTCTATTCATTATCTGGCAAAGAATTTTTCCCTTGCCATAAAGGGTATCTGATTTGGTTTTTTCCTAAAATTTTTAATGGTGTGACCTTTAGTATTCAGGTTATATATATCTGTTATTGTAAATGTAAAATGCCTGTCCAATTTTACTTTTTATCAAACTTTTCCATCTTCCTGGGAGTTCTTGTCAAATAGGGAGTTCTTCCCCAAGCAATTTGTATTCTCAGGTTTATCAGATAATAGTTTTTTTTAATTCATTTGAAGAAAGAAATCTATTAATAATTATAATTCAAGAGTTTAAAAGGGCAGTATAAGGCAGCTAGGTGGTGCAGTGGATAAAGCACTGGGCTTAGAATCAGGAGGACTCATCTTCCTGAGTTCAAATCCAGCCTCAGACACTTACTAGCTGTGTGACCCTAGATAAGTCACTTAACTCTGCCTCAGTTTCCTCATCTGTAAAATGAGCAGTAAAATGGAAAAGGAAATGGCAAACCACTCCAATATCTTTGCCACGAAAACCACAAAGAATCAGACAAAATTGAAAATGACTGAACAACAATAAAAAAGATATCAAAGGTCCAAACAGTCCAACTTTTGCCCAAATCATGAATCCCTTTTATAATGCCCTTAACAGAGAACTCACTATCTGTGAAGGGGTTCTTTCTGGCTTTGAGAAGCTCTAACTATGAGGATTTTTTTTCTCATATTGGGTTGGATTTTACTTCCTTATAACTTCTGTAAACTGGTTCCTAATTCTGTTCTTTGGAGCTAAGTAAAGTAAGAAAAAGAGTACGGTGTACAAGAATGAAGAAGAAATTTAGAGTCAGAACACTCAGGTTTATTTAATCTCCATTACCTAGAAGTTGTGTGACCTTGGACAGATCCCTTGAATTTTCTTGGCTCAGTTTTGGCTCCGTGCTCTCTAATGTCCCCCCTAGTCTAACACTTGAAAATGTCTGTTAGGACTTCTCTTCGCCAAGATGTACATTTCTATTCCTTCACCCAGTTTTATCTTATTATCATTTATTAAGCACCTGTTATACACAAGATACCATGCTGGGTAACAGAGATGAAAAAGTCCCTGCCCTCAAGGAGTCTACATTCTTCTGCTCCTAGTATGGCATGACTTAGCATCCTCTCACCATTCTTGATACCTCCTAAAATATGGATGCCATGACTGAACAACACCTTCTAGATATACTCCAGTATATAATGGAGACTTCCCTTGTTATGGTCACTTCTATTAACGTAGCCTAAAATTGAATTTGCTTTGCCAACTGCTGCATCACACAATTAATTCACACTGAACTTCCAGTACATTGAGTCAAGTCAAGTCAGCAAGCATTTATTAAGCTTCAACTGTGTGCCAGGCACATAATGCTGAGCATTGGAGAGGCAAAGAAAAAGGCAACAACTCCCTCAAGGACCTCACAATGGAATGGAGGCATGAAGCCTCACCTCCCCCCAAGTCTCTTCCCTCTCATTTTCTCCCTAGTTCGATCTTCCCACCATCCTGTTGATTTCATTAAACAGATGTGCAGGATGTGACATTCTTTTTTCCCTATCACGGGTTATCTTGCTATATTCTCAGTCCACTCTCCCAGCTGGCTCAGTTTGATTTAGATTTCTGTCCCCTTTTTCTGTTATTTAATACATTAGCATTTGGCTTCATGTCGTCTACAAATTTGTAATTTCTATGACCTTATTCAATTCACTACTCTTTTTTTAAAAGTTGGGGAAAAAACCAGGGTATATAACAAAGGTTCAGGACATCTAATTCCATTTGAGGCTGGTGTTTCAGACTGATATGTTGATCCCAGTGACAGGCACAGAGCATCAGATCTTTGAGCTCCATTTGGGATCTTGGAGGCCATCTGTAGTGGAATTATAAGAGCATAAATTCAGAGATGCAAGACACCTTACAGGCCATCAGACCCAACCCCTTTATTTTACAGATGTCTTCCAGGGCTAAGTGACCTCCTCAGCCAAATAACTAGTGAGAATTTGAAGAAGGATTTTAACTCAGGTCTTCATGATTCTAAGTCCATCAGAGAGATTATAACTCTGGAGTAGTAAAGGACCTCAGAGGCCAACTCTTACAGCCCCAGTCATGCTACTGATGAGGAAAAGAGGACCAAGGAGTTCAAGCGACTTGCCTAATGTTCCATAGCTAGTAAATGTTAGAGATAATCCTCTCAGAGGCAAGCACTGAGGTCCTCTGACTCATAAAGTAGTGTGCTTTCTCCTCTATCATTCTGCCACTCCTCGTAGGAACTTACTAAGTGTTGAATGCTTCATTGAGTGATTGATTGATATCCAGTCTTTGTGTCTAATTCTTCAAGTAGTTCCAAAGTCTTTATATCTCTATCTTGTCCACAAGGTGCCCCCTTTTGTCAGTATTCACACACACACACACACACACACACACACACACACACACACACACACACCCCACTTTATATTTATCTTATCTATATCCTGGGTTTACTTATCTGTATGTCATATCCCCTGTATAGAATGTAAGGTTCTTGAGGGCAAGGACTATCTTTTGCCTTTTCTTTTTACTACTATGCTTCGCACAGAGTAGTCATTTAATATATGAGGACATAGTAGGCATTTAATATATGTTTAATATTTAACATATATGAGTAAATGAAGGATATTGGGAGATACTTTTATAAAATGCTTTGCCAAGATGCAAACAAAATCCACAACATTCCCCTGCTATACCAGGTTAGCAACCTCATAGACTTCCTTATACTTTATCTACAAATATTCTCTCGCTGGATAGGGAAAAGAGAGTTTAGGACCACTAATAGCAGGCTGAGAGGTGACTTGCCCAGGCTTCACACAGTTAGTACTTGATTCTGAATCTAGCTTCCTGACTACTACAGCATGATCCCTTGGAGAAAAACAAAGTCCCTTGCTCTCAAGGAGTTTGTACTATAAAATGAGGCATTGTGGTCCAGTGGAAAGAGAAGAGGTTCAGTATCGTGCACAGGTGTCAAATTCACTGCCTACAGGCAGCAAACAGCTGTAAGACTCCAGAGCGCATCCTGAACCAGATTAAAATGTAACTGGGAAATGTTTGACAAGATAAATAAAAATATAATGCAACATAAGTAATGTTAATCTGTGGTTTTCTGTCAGTGCACAGCCAGGAGGGATTAGTTTCTACTAGAGTTGATAGCATTGGTAGTACACAGAAGGCTGGGCTAGGAATCAAAAAAGACCCGGTTTCAAATCCTGCTTCAGATATTTAACTAGTTCTGTGACCTTGGACAAGTCATTAAAGCTCTTTCCCTCAGTTCCCTCATGACAGAATGACTTGACGACCGCTAAGGACCTCCAGCTCTAAATCTATGATCGCATGATCCTCTGAGAGCTAGATTTGTTGTCAGAGAAGTTCAAATCACAGCTCTGTTACTTCTGTATGACCTTGGGAAAGTCACTTAACCTCTCCTGGCCTCAGCTTCCTCATCTGTAAAATGAGACAATTAAGCTAGATCTGCTCTGAGATGGGCATCTAACTCCTTTTGAGGCTGGCATTTCAGACTGATCC
This sequence comes from Gymnobelideus leadbeateri, assembly GCA_011680675.1. Taxonomy (NCBI): domain Eukaryota; kingdom Metazoa; phylum Chordata; class Mammalia; order Diprotodontia; family Petauridae; genus Gymnobelideus; species Gymnobelideus leadbeateri. The sequence goes on from WOXC01007607.1 coordinate 26,384, forward strand.
ATTAATCCCAGTGCCAGGCACAGATCTGCTCTAACCCTAAATCTATGCCCTGATCACAACATGGGGAAAGTATGGGTAGACTTGAATGCCAGCTTCCCACTCTGTACCCAGGAGTGTAGTTTGAACTTGGTTTAGTCCTGGGGAGTTTGGCTTCTAAATGAGAATAGAAGCTAAGCTCCTTTCTCTCACACATTTCAGTTCATTAAAAACTAATGCTGGTGCCCCAAATATGATTTTATGTACAGTTCAGTAGGTTCTGGTTCACATCTAGGGTTTCCCACCATCCCCTCCCCCCCCAAAAGTAGGAAATTTAAAAGATACTCAATAAATGATAGAAATCAGATCATTTATTTCAATATTACACAAAAGGAATGCTAACAGCACCAATGTGATAAAAGCAAACTTAAAACAGAATTCAGTAATAACTTATAACAACCCTTAAAATCAGCAGGGAGGCTGATACTTAAACTTCCCCAAAACATAGAGCAGTGTACAAGACTACAAATTAGACGTTTGCTATTTTATCTCAATTAAACCCTGTCCAAACTATTTTCTGGTACATGTCTGCTAGTCAACCAGCCAGGCTTCTTTGTTGGTGGCTGTCCTCTTCAAGAGTTCTGGGAACTTGGGGCAGCTAGGTGGCTCAGTGAGTAGAGCATCGGCCTGGAGTCAGAAGGACCTGAGTTCGGATCCGGCCTCAGACACTTAACACACACACAAACAAAAACTTAGCCATGTGACCTTGGGCAAGTTACTTAACCCCAATTGCCCTCCAAAAAGCCAAAAAAAAAAAAGAGAGAGTTCTGGGAACTGCCCCTAACTCAGCTCCAATCCCATAAGACCCCAGAACCCTTGAACTCACAAAGTAACTTCCAAGGCATTTTAGGATAGGTGCTTATTCAGCCAAGACCAGAAAGGAAAAGACACAAAAGTCTTACCTTGGCAGGACATGTACACCTGGCCATGAGGAAGATGGAGTGGGGGTAAATTGGAGCAAGTTATACCTTCCTTCAAACCGCTTTCTGGTAGCTCAAAATGTAATTCGCTGCCAGAAAGGGAGAGGCTGACAGGCTAGACAGTCCCTCTTGTTTTCCATTGAGCTCTTCCAGATTTGCAGCCTGTAGAGGACTCATTCCAAGGGCAAGCCTTTCATCCATGGATCACACATGACTGGAAGGAGGACCTAAAATTCACAGGGTTAACCAAATCAGGAATGGCAACACTGAGCACGTTCTATAGGATGTCTCCTATAGGCCAGTTCTGCTTTCCTATGTTATGATGCTAGCTAGGTAAACAAAGACATATATAAAAGATCATTGGAGGTAGGGAAAATAATTAACAACTCATGGGCACAGGAGAGGCATCTCTTGGCCTAAACCTTGAAAGAAACCAAGGTCTCTAAGTGGCGCAGGTGAGGAGAAAGCAACTTCTAGGCATCGATTGGGTTTACAATATCACAGGGAGTCCTTAGAACTGGTGTAGGCTGGTGAGAAAACAAGGATACGATGGAGCCATGCTCATTATGTGACCATGGAGAGTGGGCAGAGCTAGGGATGTCTCATAGGCACAGGGGTTCTCCTTAATGGTACAGCTGCTGTCAATTTCAATTATTGCTTTTATTCCAAGCACCCAATTACTGGCCAGAGGAGAAAGGCTAGCCAAAGAGTTGGTCTGATCTGATCGATTGAAGCCTCTTCTGCTGGCATCTTGAAGGAACTATTTGCAGCAAGATTGTTGTTCTTTTACAAGACTGGGAGCCACTCCTCTTTGTGACCCTTAGATACCTCTACTAACCATCAGGGAAGAAAGAAGACCCTCTTTCTAGTCAGTCATCTCTCAGTGTGGATTTTGTGAGTCCTGGGCTGCTGATACTAACCCTGTGAGGATGGTCCAACCAGGCCAAGTCAGCAAGCCTTTATTAAGTGCCTACTATGTTCTAGGCTCTGATTTAAGCACTGGGGATACAAAAGTAAAAATAGTCCCTGACCTCAAGGAACTTAAAATCTATCAGAGGAGACAATATACTAACAACTATACTAGGTATGTGTATGTGTATATGTATGTGTGAGAAAGTGTGCCTCAAGGAAGGTAAAATTCCCTTGGTCAAAAGCTTGGCACCCAGAAAAAGGTATATGACAATAATACCCAGCCTTTTTATATAGCATTCTACAGGCACTGTACTAAGTGCTTTACAGATATTATCTCATTGGATTTTCACAGCAACTCTGGGAGATAGATGTTATCATTATTCCCATTTTGCAGTTGAGGAAACTGAGGCAAACAAGTTAAGTGACTTGCCCAAGGTCACATAACTAATATGTGTCTGAGGTAGGATTTGAACTCAAGTCTTCCTGATTCCAGGCCTAGTGCTCTATACACTGTACTACCTAATTATCTCTATGAAAAGACATCTCCCTCCCTTTTCTCTCTCTTTTTTCTTTCTCTTTCTTTCTTTTTTCTTTTTTTTTTTTTTTTTTTTTGCAGAGGTGGGGAACTATTCGATAGAAACACTGTGTATATACAATATTGGACTTGATTGATGTGTTGCCTAGTTTTGCTGAATTGCTTTTTTATGCTTTGCCCTAGATGGTGCTTGGGGTTGGGGAGAGATATACTTCGAAATGAAGATGGTATAAAAAGAAAATGTTTGCAAAAATTAAATTAACCTATTATTATCTTTTGCTTGCCCACATAATTATGAAAAAGGTCATTTGTTTTATTTATAACTATCCAAATACTTCTGTTAGTTTCATATGTGGACATTTATTTCTTTTGCTAAAAGAGATGGATAGAGGAGAGAGACAGAGAGGGGGAAGGAGGGAAGGAGGGAAGGAGGGAGAGAAGGGAGGGAGGGAGGGAGGAAGGAAATGCTCAGATGAACACAAAATAGGAAGCATCTAAATGAATGAGAAATTAAGGACAAGAATAAGTTGCTTAGGTAGAACAATAAAGAAGCTGATCAAAAATTGGTGGCAACCAATATCTGTATTTATGTATCTAAGTCTATATCTATGTCATTGGAGGCCATGCTGAATGGATAAAAGGCCTTGCAGGGTTGTTTGTTTGTTTGTTTGTTTTTGACAAAACATTGGGAGGGGACAGACAGGACACTCTCTAAATGCTACAGTGAGAGAGGAAATCTGTCCAGGTCTGTCCGTGTTCCTCTTATTTCTTTGTCTGGTAAAAGAGAAGCCCAGGAAAGATTTGAGGAGCTTGGCAGTTAATCACAACATCAACAACAAAGATGATGATGATGATGATGATGATGATGATGATGATGATGATGATGATGATAATGATGATGGATAGTGTTTATATGATACTTTGAGGTTTGTAAAACGCTTTACAAATATTATCTCAATTTACCCTTCCAACAACCCTATGAAGTAGTAAGTGCTATCCCCACTTTACAGATGAGGAAACTGAGGCAAGTTAAATTATTGGGCCAGGATCACAGAGCCAGAAAGCATCTGAGGCAGGATTTGAATTCAGACTTCCTGACTCTGAGTTCAGCTTTCCATCCACTGTGCCACCAGTTCTCTGGCTTAAGGGAACTATTTGTCACTGACAAAGCATAACACTGTTTCAACACCCTGTCAAGGGTAGCTGTGAGAAAAAAAAGTCACGGTGTCAACAGGCTGAACATGGCAGAGAAACTGCCATGCCCAGCAGTAGAGCTCTGAGGACCACAAGGGGAGCAGATAAATAGTAGAGAAGTAATATTGCCCCTCAGGTGACTCCATTAATGACTCTGAAATCCAAATCTTCAGATCCATATTTGGGAAAGTGAGTGTTCTCTCACATAGAGCTTAGGGCCTCAGATTAGAGTCAAGGCCTAAGAGCATAAGTTAAGGCTAAATTTTATATTAACTTTAAAGCAGAGTTAGTCTTTTTATCATTAGGATTGCAGTCAGAGGATGGGTTAAGATTAGAAACTCTAATAAAGATTAGCTTACTCCACTCTGTTGTTTTTGTCTTTTTGTTATCATTCAGTCATGTCTTACTCTTCATGACCTCATTTGGTGTTTCCTCATCTGTAAAATGAGCTGGAGTAGGAAATGGCAAACTTTGCTCTGTTGGGGTAAAGCAAAGTAGGTTAAAGTCCATTGACTAGGGAAAGATGCTACATGAATTGTGGTACATAAATGTAATGGAATATTACTGTGCCTTAAGAAATGGTGTATATAAAGAATTCAGAGAAATGTGGAAAGAATTATATGAACTCTTGCAAAACAAAGCAAGCAGAACCAGAAAACAATATATGTAACAACTATATGAAAGGAAAGAACAACAGTAACAACACTGCCCTGAATTATGTAATTATAATGACTAAACCTGTCACTGAAGGAATGATGATCAAATGTATCTCCTTCACTTCTGTTCCAAGATGGCAGAATGATAAATGTGGAACATTATATATACATATATATATATATATATATATATATATATATATATATATATATATATATATATATATATAATATATTGTCAGACTCTGTGGATGTGTTAGTTACTTTTATTGAACTGCTTTTTTAAACTTTCTTTAAAGGGATGTCTTTGGGTATGGGAGATGGGGAAGGTATATATTTGGAAATGGATGTGATATTTAAAAAAACAAACCTGCCAATAACTTTTAAAACTCTAGATAATATCCAAAGAAGAGAATGATTATAAAACTTATGCATCGTTCTGATTATACTTATTACCTGAAGACCAGTCGTGTATTTGTTTAAATAAAGTATTCCTTTAACCTGGTTCCCTGGTGGAAAAAAAATGCAATGAATACCTGTTTTGTTTTAAGTTGAGAATAAAAGTCGAGAACTCAAGCTCAGGTTAGGATTTGGATTAGGCTTAAGATGTGGGGTTGAGAATTAGGCTTCATGTTGGAGTTTAGGTTAGTCTGGGGTTATGGTTGAGTCTAGGATTTTTCAGAGGTCAAGTTAAGGTTTAAGAGAAGGGTTTTTTTCAGTTGCATCTGACTCTTCATGACCCCATTTGGGGTTTTCTTGGCAAAGATACTGGGCTGGTTTGCAATTTCCTTCTCCAGTTCATTTTACAGATGAGGAACTGAGGCCAACAGGGTTAAATGACTTGCCCAGGGTCACACAGCTATGAAGTGTATGAGGCCAGATTTAAACTCAGTCTTCCTGACTCTAGGTCCCAGTGCTCTCTCCACAGCACTGTCTAACCACTGAAGTTAGGACTAAGAGAGTCCAAGTAAGAGTTTGGGTTTCATTTACTTTGGGGATAAAAGTACATTTTCTGGATCCTTTAAGCCTTTTTCTCTCCTGTCTGACCAGCCAGCATAGGAGCACGTGGACCATGATTTCTTCCACTGATGTGACAACAACCCTCCAGGCATTACCCTCATTTGATTTTTTAATGAATATTTGTTGAGTCCCCGCTGAGTAAGTACAGCGCCTCATGATAAGCCAAATTAATCTCTTTGATATGAAACTGAGAGACGGGCAGGATTAATTCTCAGTCAGGGCTGCCTAGGCGTTAAGCAGAATGAGAAGACCCCACTGTTTGCTGTTTTGGAACCAAGGAGGCCCTTCGTGGGTTAGTGGCTGATTGCCAGTTCATAACTCCAGTGCCAATTAGATTCACAAGCCTTGGATAAGATGGCCTCTAAGGTTGGTTTTTAGTATCACATTCACATCTAAGATCCGAAGATTCCTGACCTAGGACCTTGATCTCAAGTCTTGCTGTCAGGAAAACTACCCTCCCCCCAAAGAATTTCCCTCCCCTGCCTGCCATGATGGCAGAAATTCCACTGTTGAGACTTTCTTGCTGCCAACAATCATGGTGATGGGCAAACTCAACTGTCAAGCGCTCCACCTCTGCCCAGTAGGGCAGGATCAGGCAGGAACAGGTATTGATGCCAGGTATTCATTGCCCTAAGGGCTGCTGTGCCCAGGTCACATCATTCTAACCACTGGGTGAATCAAAGCCCCATAGATGAGGAAATGGGGAGGTGAATGGCAGGGAAACCGCTCAGATCCTTACATGATACGACGCAGTTGCTGAAGCCACTCCCATCTTTCCCTTGTATTGGGAGTGATCTTGATCGCTGTTCCTCTGGGGACACAATTTAGCCTCAATCAGGAGGCTAAAAATGAAAATATCATTTATCTAGTACTTGAATATTTGTAAAGTAATATGCATGCATCATCTTACTCGATCCTCACGCCAAGCCTTTAAGGCAGCTGCTATGTTTGATTACTGGCATGCCTGAACCCCATTTTACAGATGAGAAAACTGGGACACAGATATACTAAGTGACTTGCTCGTGAACATTCAGCTGTGTAAGTGTCAGAAGTGAGATTTGAACCTGTGCCTTCCGGTCTTGTATAACACTCTATAACATGCTCATGGAGCCTGTTTCCCTGACACCAGTCATTATCACCTTAGTGTGAATTAGTTCATTAGATACTATCCAACTGAGGAAAGCAAATACTATAAAAGGTGGAAGGCAGAGAGGAAAGGAGGAGGTACAGAAGAAAGAACATTGGATTTGGGACTAGAGAAAATGGATTTGAATTTGGGTTCTTTCATTTACTAGCTATATGACCTTGGCAAATCACTTCCACTCTCTGGGCTTTTGTCTTTATCTGGAAAATGAGGGAGCCAGACAAAATAACCTCCAAGATCCCTTCTCCCTCTAAAGCTGTGATCCTATGATTCCCTGAGAATCCTGGGGTCCCTACCTTAGAGATCATCTCTAATCCAACACCCTCATTATTTTGCATATGAGGAAACTGTTTTTTGATGAATCCAAAAGGGGTATGCTGGTAAATGCTTATCAACCAGATCACTGAAAAAAGAACACCTTTTTCATTTTAATCTGTATTGTTAACATTTATTCCATCATTCTCTTAAGTCTAGACTATCAACAAACAATAAATCAAGATACTGGTTTGTCATATTTGCTGCTTTCTGGGGTATAAATGCTCATACTGAAAATTTAACCATCATATTGAGACCCTACTGGGGCTGTCTCCAGTATACCCCTACTTCTAGGGATTACCTCTTCCCTCCTAGGTATCAATAAACCATTATCTTAATGATGCCTTCTAAAGTTTTCCCAGGAATTGAAGTCAAACTCACTAGCTGGTAAGGAATTCTTCTTCTTTTGCAAATTCAGTATATCGTTTTCCAGACTTCAGTCCAACAACATCTCTTCCATTTTAAACACTTTTTCAAATATCAGCAACAGTATAATCATCACACCAGATGGGGTGGTCATCTAGTCTGCCTATACACAGAGACCACTTGGGAGACAGCTCAGCATTGTGGATAGAGCAATAGGTTTAGAATCAGAAAGATCTCTGTCCATAACCCACTGAACACACTTCCTAACTTTATGACTGAACAGATTGCTTCACTGCCCTGAGTCTCAATTTCCTTATCCGAAGGCTGGAGATAATAATCTCACCTTTCCTCAAAGGGTTGTTACGAGGTTCAATCAAAATAACATACGTGAGGTACTCTGCAAACCTCAAAGCAACAAGTAAATGTTAACTATTGTCAAAGAGTTGACCCTAATTGTCTCCTCCCTGGAATGTGGGAGCAGAGAGGAGAAAAGGAAGTCAGAGGATTGTTCTATGTCAGAGAAGGAACCTAGGCCTAAAGAGGCCTAAAGGCCTGACCAAATTTCAAGGCAGTTGAATGTCCTTCCCCAGAAGGTTTTCCTCACAAAATCCCACCCTTTCTTCATGACCAACCTCAAATGCTTCCTTCTTCATAAATCTACCAAGAAGTAAACCCCCAAAGCATTTTGCTGGTCCTTTGTGTGTTGGTTTTCATATGCTGTCTTGTATTAAGAAGCATTTGAGGGGTGGCTAGGTGGCGCAGTGAGTAAGAGTGCTGGCCCCAGAGTCGGGATGACCCGGGATCGGATCCAGCCTCAGAAAATGAGCACCCACACATAAATAACGACTGCCAGTGTAACCTTGAGCAAGTTACCTAACCCCAATTGCTTAAAAAAAAATAAAGAAGCATTTGGATGGCATGATGGATAGAATGCTGGACTTAGAATCTAGGAATCCCCAGATCAGATCCTGCTTCAGACGCTTACTAGCTATGTGACCCTGAACAAAGTCATTTCGCTTCTCTGAGCATTATCTGTAACATGGGAATAATACTAGGAACCACTCCACAAGATTGTTGCAAGGATCAAATGAGATGATATATGTAAAGTATATTACAAACCTTAAAGCCAATAATAATTAGTATTGTTTGCCTTAAGCTAGTAGTAATTAATATCTTAAAGCAAACATAATAAATGTTAGCTATTACCATCATCATTAGTATTACAATTGCTTGCATACATGCCATATCTCTTCTATATGAATATAAACTCCTAAAGGGCAGAGACTGTCTTCAACATCTTTGAATTTCCCCTAGTGTATGTACATAACAGGTACTTAAATACTATTTGCTGAATGAATGAATGAAATAACAGCGTATCTGTAAAGGCACTTTGAGAAGTTAATAGATGCTGTACCAACAGGAGCAGATCCCAGTATGTGGGTATTGGTATGACCTTCTCCCTTTGATTAAAAAATCTAGGACTGTTTAGACTAGACCAGCTGGAGCCCCAGGGAATGGAAGAACACCCTGAATTGGAGGTTATGTGAAACTTTAGAAAAAATACACAGAGGTCAAAAGAAAATTGGAAGAACAGAGCAGCTTGGCAGATGTTTGGTTGGAATTAATTAGTTTGTCGAACTTCCAAGGGACAAAGGTGTTGGAAGACTTTAGACTTTAATATTTTATTCCCAGGGAGTGGCAGTTGGAAGATAAATTCCTTACCCCTTCACTTAACCCACCCCCCATTCAGTTTGGTAAATTTCCCATTTGGCAAAAGTTCATTTCTCTTGATTTAAGTAGAATTAAAATAGGCAGTTTTGAAATATTTTGTGGTGACTACATTTCTCTTGGCCAACACTTTCTTTGATCAGACACTTGGAATAGCATTGTGTTGTCAGCCTCACTGTGGAAGATGGTATTGACCTGATTTTCCTTTTTACGGTACCTTAACCAAGCAGAATTTTCTACCTACACCCCATCTTAACCTCACCCATCCTACTCAATCAGTTGCCAAGTTTTATTGATGTTAGCTCCACTTTTCTCCACTCACCCAGTCACCTCCCTACTCCAGGAGCCCATAACCTCTTGCACACCTGGAGTCTAACACAGTGCCTAGACAGCAGTGCCTTAACAGGTGTTGAATTGACATACTTAAAAGCAGTACCTTGAAATCAGCATAACATATAAGACAATATACTTAGAAGGGACCATAAGAGATTAAACCTTCATGTCATACATAAAGAAACAGAGGCTCCAAAAAAGTTAAATGATTTTTAGCAGTTTAGTACTTAGCACAGTGTCTGGTTCATAGTAGCAGCTTAATAGATGTTTGTTGATTGATTAATATGCCTCCTTAGGGACCTTGGGGGTCAGCAGCAAAAATCGGACCAGAATCTAGCTCTTGATTTCCAGTCCAATGTGTTTCAATTCAACAAACATTGATTAATCATTCAACAAGCATTTATTAAGCACTTACAATGTTCCAGGAGTTATTCTAGGCATGGGGGCTACAAAGACAAAAATGAAATAGTCCTTGGCCTCAAAGAGCTTACATTCTATTGACGTACAAGAACATAGTAAAGATGGATCCAAAGAGCCCAGTTACAGTAATAGGAATTTACTGTTCAACAAAAACTACTGGGAAAATTGGAGAGCAGTCTGGCAAAAACTAGGGATAGAACAACATCTCACAAAATATATCAAGATAAACTTCTGATGGGTACAGGACTTAAACATAAAGGGGGATGGACAAATTAGATGAAATAAGAAATTAGAAAAAATTTTATGGATAGGGGAAGGGGTTATGACCAAACAAAAGTTAAACAGGATCATAGAAAATAAAAATGACAATTTTAATTATCTAAAATTTTAAAGTTTTTACACAAACAAAACCAATGTAACTAAAATTAGAACAAAAGCAGGTAAATGGGACAAATAATGGAGGTATATTTCCCTGAGAAAACTTTTTTTTCATTTTCCAAAATATACAGGGAACCGATTCAAATCTTTAAGAATAAGAGCCATTCCCCAATTCATTAAGTAATCAAAGAATATAGTCAGGAAATTTTCAGAGGAAGAAATCCAAGCTATCAGTAACCACGTTTTTTAAAAATGCTTCAAATTCTTAATAATTAGAGAATTGCAAATTAGAGTAACTCTGTGGCTCTATCTTAGCAAGGTTAATAAAAAAGAAGGAAAATAACAAATAATGTAGTGATTGTGAGAAAACAGGCATACTAATGCCTATCGATGAAGCTGCGAAATGGTCTCTCCATTCTGAAAAACAATTTGAAACTATGTTCCAAAAGTTATTAAAGTGCACTTGCCCTTTGACTCAAGAATACTACTAATAGTTCCTCAAAAAGATCAAAGAAAGAGAAAACAGACCCCACATAGAAAAATGTTTATTCTGGCTCTTTTTAGGGTAAGATGCTAAAAATAAAAGGGTACCCATCAATGGGGAAATGGCTGACCAAATTATTGTATATTAATTTAATGGAAGAACATTGTACTATAAGGGATGATAAAGGGAACAGTTTTAGAGAATCCTAGGAATAGTTGTATGCAAAGCTATGTGAGCAAAACCAGGTGAACAATTTATCCAATAACAATAATAGGAAAGACAAACAACTTTGAAAGACTTAAGAACTCTGATCCATTAACCAACCATAATTCCAGAAGACTCATTATGAAGCATGCTACCTTCCCCCTGACAGGAAAGTGATGGACTCAGGACACAGGTGTAGACATATGCTTTTTGGACATGACCAATCGGTATTACTTGGCGATGCATATTTGCTATAAATGTTTTTGGTTGTTTCGGGGTTTTTTTTGTTTGTTTTTTAATGGTGGTAGAAGAGAGAAGAGAAAATAGATCTTTGTTGATTGAAAACAATTGAAGAACATTTAGAGTTCCAAGGATACAAAAGACAAAGTTCCTTCTCTCAAGGTAGGAACAGTCTTGACATTGCCAAGACAAGTGGGGAACATTATTGTGGAATGGATGATACTAAGGTTCATGATTCAATCAAATTGGTGGCCCATTCTGCTTTTTAAAAATCTGGATTTCCCCCAGAGTGAGAACCAATCCCAGGTGAGTTTCTGGGGCCAAGGTATTGTCTGATATTCTGAAAAAGGAAGTTTCCCCCATATAAAATGTCTTTTCATCTCTTTTCCAGTACATTAGCTATAGGGATGGAGTAGGACCAAAGAGGGGACGGTATTTGGTTTTCCATTCCCTGGGAGGCCAGTATTTGGCAGGAGTATTTGGTACCAGTCCCATGGGAAGAAGAGTAATTGTTCCCATAAAGACTGAGATCACGATGAGAAGGCTTTTCAGAGGCCTCTTTGAATGCATTTCTGGTACTGCTAGTCCTGAAACTCCACCCTTTTATTCCAAGGACGTGCTGTGGGAGCCAAGAGCATCACAGGTCACAGAGCTGGAAGGGCCTTCAGAGGCCAGCTAGTCTGACCTCTTCATTTTATAGATGGGAAAATGGAGGCCCAGGGAGGTTAGGTGACTTGTCAAGAGTCACACAACTGTAACAGAAGAAAGATGGAATTATAGCTTGAGAGGACAGCAGAGTCAAAGGAAGGTTTTGTGTCTGTTTTGGTTTGATTAATGGATGAATCTTTGTAGGCTGAGAAGGAGAGATTGAAGAAACACGAGAGAGAATGTCTGATGGAGCATAGATACAGACAAGAGTGCAGGCATTAGTACTGAGGACAAAGAGAGAGTTATTGACCCTGGTAAGTATGATGGCCACCTCCTCCTCCAAGGGTATAGGGAAGTTTGGATGAGAACAATCAGAGGCAGAGGAGAAATGAGGTAATTTGTATCAGGTGGTCTCTGTCTTCTCAGGAAAGTAGGAGGAGTTTTTCTCTATTGAAAAGCTTCAGAAGGCAATTAATGGGGGCATTGAGGAAAGAAGAAAAGTTTGGGGTGGGATAGAGTGGGGAAAAGGTTCATGTATCTATATTGTTATACGCCACGCCTCTTAAAGAAGAAGTAATCAATTCAGCCAAGCATCCAAATGTTTTTGTATGTATGACATCTGGATGTCTAGAAACATCTGGAGGAGTTCATTTTTCACGTATTATAAATTGTCTTGGGCTCTGTCTGCCTACACAAACTGCACCCAAATATGTCATCTCTATATTGTAATTCAGCTTGTCATCAGCCTAAAATGTTCCTGTACACAGTTATTGTCATATGAATAATGTTAAAAGCTAGAAGCCAAATAACCTGCTATTATACACACACACATATATACAGATATGAAAAGTCTTGGGTGTGGCCTTGTATTCCACTCATGTATTCCTTCCCCATGGTCTGGGAGACAGGAGAAGACAGTGTCCCTGTCCTTGAGTAGCCTGGTGACAGAGATAAGACTGCCTGCCGTCTGTATTTGCATTTTAACAGGGATCAAAGCCCTAATGATGCACTTAGAGTGAATTTCAAGTAACATTGAAAAGTGTTTTGAAGATGCATTGGACCTCCTTGATACCCTCCAAAAACCGTTATCTGTTTCCCACAAAGGGCTCATCTCACATGCTCATATCACTATAATCAATATGGCCAAGATTTTTTGTCAATACCTGATCTTCACTAGTAGAGACATTAATGAACAAGTGTATAATGGATGGTGGGAAGTTTTAATTGTTGAATCTATTTGGAAATCTGTTTGTGGAATACCAAGAAGAATACCATCAAAAGTATAAAGAAAATTGTTCAAAAGACAATGTCTTTCCCCCCCTCCAAAAGTCCTATCCCCTTCTAAACTTCCATATTCCTGGAAAGGATCACCACCAGGCTCTCTGCTTTGCAGCCTCAGCATCCTCCTCAGCTCCTCACACATACCTCCCCCCATCCCCATCTCAGTCAGTTGTCAGATTTTGCCATTTCTAATTCCAAGTTTCCCATGTGTTTCCTCTTGTCCACTCCTACAGCCCCTCATCACCTCTTGTCTGGACAATTATAGCAACTTCCTATTTTATTGCCCTGTCTTAAGTTCACCGCCTTCACAAATCATCCTCCACACAGCCACCAAAATGATTTATTTTCCTAAAATGCAGTTTTAATCATGTCACTCTCATGTTCAACAAACAGTTCCCTATTGCCTCAAGGATCAAACACAAGCTCCTTTATTTGACATTTACATCTCTCACACAGAGGCCTCATTTCTAATCTCTGTGCCTTTGTATTGACTGTGCCACCTACCTGGAATGCTTTCTCTCCTTACCTCTAACAGTTGAACTCCATAATTTCCCTCCAGACCTAAATCAAATGACATCATCTTCATGAAACCTTTCCTTCCCCCCCAACTTAAAGTAGATTAATCTAAAATAATTTTAAAAGTACTGTCTTTACAGAGTAAGGGGGGCGGAATCTAATTAAGAACAAACCAATAAATTTAAAAAAAAATTTTAAAAGAATAAACCAATATTAGAGACAAATTGGAGAAAATTTTACTGCAAGAAAATTGACCCAGAGAAGGTAAGCAACGATTCCCCAAAATCCAAGTTTTGTTACTATAAATCCTAACAATTATATAGCCTTGAGCCCCCAGCATAATCTTTGATTCTCTCACCCCCTACATTTGATCATTTTCCAAGTCTTGTTAAATCTGACATGCAATGTCTCTCATATTTGGTCCCTACCTTCAATCATGGAAAGCACCAGCCTAGTGCAAGCTTTCAGGGCAGTTTGCATCGTTGGTGACTCCCCCATACGTATTGATGCTTTCTCAAACACTCTAATTTTCCTGTTCATCTGTCTCCTAAATTCTCATGACCTCATTTCTATTCAGTTTTGCTCTACCTGAACATGGCCACATCATTGATCATCATCACTCCGTAACTGAAATGCCTTTCTTTGAGCCCAGTTGCCTTTCCTTCAATCTCTCCTCCCTCAAATCTCCAGTACCAATTATTTGTCCTCACCAAGACCTCCAGCACCTCTCTCCACCCCTTTGTGTACTCAGCAGTAAAATGAGCAGGTTGAACTACTGCCATTCCTACTACTTCTGTGACCCTGTTAGGGTTCCATTTTCTTTTCCAGGAAGAATGGTGCTCAGAATTCAATTCAATTCAACAAATATTTAACACCCACTATATGCTAGGCACTATCCTGGGATAGGCGCTGGGGATACAGAGACAAAAATTAAACAATCCCCACCCTCAAGAAGGGGATTTCTTTACTTTACTTTCTACTTGACGAACAGAGAATTGAGACAAAGATAAACAAAGCTAGGGTAAGAAAGCAACAAGTCCCTCTGAATGAGTAGATCAATAAACATTTATTAAGCATCTACTATGTGCCAAGCACTGGGGATACAAAAAGAATCAAATTTCTAAATAAAATTCTGTACAAAGGTAGTGAAAGAGCTTGTGAAGGTGCTTATGTTACGATTCTTAAAAAAAATTAGAAGTGGAAGAAGTATCACAAGACAAATGTCTGTACAAAATTTCATCTTACATTTCTATAATTTTGAAAAAACAAAGTCTCACATTGGGGCAAAAAAATCGACAACACATTAAAAGAAGGAAGAAGAATGCTTAGACAGAAGGATGTCAGAAAAAGATTTGAGGGTTTTCATGGGCTACACACTCAATTCAAGCCATCAATTTGATATGGCAGCTGATTCAGTCTTAGCCTACCTTGAGGAGTACTTGTAAAAATAAGGACATGACAGATGGCACAGTGGAGGAAGATCTGGTGCTGGAGTCAAGAACAACTGAGTTCAAATCTGATCTCAGATACTTACTTGGATGTGTGACCCTGGGCAAGTCACTTAAACCCCTCTCTGCCTCAGTTTCATCTCCCTCCAGATGTCAAGGATGGATAACAAGAGCAACGACAACAAAACAGAATAATAATAGTGCCTCCCTCCCATCTGTAAAGTGCTTGGCACACTTCGGTGCCTGGAACATAGTAGGTACTGAATAAATGCATATTTCCTTCCCTTCCCTTTTCTCCTCTGCCCTGGTCAGATGAGACCAGGGATATTACCCTGGGCACCACAATTTAAGGACACTGATAAATTAAGGAACATCAAGAGGGGGGCAACCAGGATGGTAAAAGACCCAGAGATGATGCCATGGATGGGATGGAAGAAAGAACAGTGGGTGTTTAGCTGGAAAAAAAGTGAAGATTCAGTCAAGTATTGCTAGAGATGGAGTAATATCTATCTTCCAGTATGTGAAGGGCTGTCACCTAAAAGAGGTATAAAACTGCTATTTCTTGAATTAAATTCTAAATATCCTAGAATGAAGATCATCCTCTTTGGCTGAAAATAAAATGGAGAAGCATAATAGGGTCATAGATCTAGAACAGGTAGGATGCCAGAGGCCATCTAGTCCAACCCACTCATTCCCCTGCCAAGGAAATGGGGGTGCAGAGAGGTTAAGCATCAATTTACCAAGCCCAGGCTTTGGTCCTATCAATCCTCTCAATTATACAGGCTCAAAATCTCAGGTTTCTTTGATCCTTCCCATCCTCTACTTCCTCCATGTAGTTCCCAGAAGGAAGAACTGGGAGTTTATTGCTGCAAAGACATAACTTTAGGTTGATGTCAGAAAAAAAAAATTCTTACAGAAATATCCAAAAGCAGAATTATCTGCCTCCAGAAGTAGAGGGTTTTCCCCTCTTTAGAAGAGGTAAAGTGAAAGCTGGACATTCTCTTTCCAGGTATGCTGGAATAAATCCATTTTTCAGGTGGGGTAAATAGAGGTTAAACAATTTGCCATAGCTAGTAAGTGTATGGGTCTGGATTTGAACTCAAGTCTTTCTAACTTCAGGTCAATATTTTATCTACTGTGCCAGATCATCTACAGTAACCTTTATGCTGAATGTCAATTTCTGAGACATCTCCAGAGGGATACAAAGCACCTCAGGAAGGCCAACCTGCCCAAGTCAAAAAAAATTAAGTCAAAGCTCATGTACCAGTCAGAAGTGGGATCAGGCCCATTTATGCACTTCCAGCCTGGGCAGGATAGGGAGGAGGGGGAGGAACAGGAGGAGGAGGAGGAGGAAGAGAGGAGAGAAAGGTGGAAGGAAGAAGGGGAGGAAGTCTCAAAGTCTTCCTTCTCTTAGGTTTCTCCCCAACACCATTTACAGCACTCCCCATTTGACTTAGTCAAGGAGCTGGTAGTAACTCCGGATCCCTTTCCCCTAAAGACATGTAAATAGAGGCACAGTAGTTCAAATACGGGATCCATAGACCAACAAGTAAACAGAATTCACTGAGCCCCCGAAGAAGTAGAGAGAGGCTCACAACCTCCGATATCATCTAGTGGCAATCCTTTTACAGAAGAGAAAATCGAGGCCCAGAGTAGTTAAGGAATTTGTCCAAGGTCACACAGTGACAGCGCTGGGATTCCACCTCAAGTTTTTTAAAGCCCAGCTTCCCACCTTCCCAGGTGCCCTCGATGCATTCTAGGTAAGAAGCAGGGAGGAAGGGGCCCTGAGACATCCCGAAGAAGCATGCCTCCTTTGAGGGATTTGTTAGGTAAAGGAAGGAGTTCTGGGTTGAGGTCAGAGGTCAGATTCTCCTGGGGTGTGAAGAAGCACAAAGGTGCCTTGGGGGCGAGGGGAGAGACACCTATCCAAATACAGTTAATTGCAGCACTTTTTCGGATCTGAACTGATGACAGGATGAATGTTCATCCCGGAGGTCCCTACACTAACGCAATCACAGGTCCAGTACTCTCCTATACCCTGGGTTACTTGTTGAGGTTCTTCTTCCCTAGGAGATGGGGGCGGGGGCGGAGACCGAAAGCCGGTCTCCCTTTACCTTTTCACATTGAAAGCCCGAAGAGGTACAGGGAATTCGGGGCGGGGAGAGGCAGGGGGAGACACTCACAGCTGGATTCTGGTAGGGATGAGGGGAGAGGGACAACAGAATTAAAGGAGGGAAGATCTCCGGGTGCAAGAGGACAGGAGTATTGGAACGGAGGGAAAGAAAAGAGGGTTGAAGGAAGAGAAAGGAAGTGAGTGTGGAAGATGGGAGGAAGGAATAAGGAGCAGAAAGAAGGGGATGTGGACCACAGAGGGGAAAGGGTGTGATCCGTAGCAGGAAGGGCAGAAGAGAGGAGGGTGTGTAGCCAGAGAAAGCGTGGAGATTGTAGAGGGGCACAGGGGAGAGGCGTGCGTGGAGGACGGAAGGCGGGGGTGGAGAGAGAAGAAGGGGCTGCCGCACAGAGGACAGGGCGTGTATGGAGATAGGCAGATGCACCGACCTAGGTCAGAAGGCGCAGGGCGTAAACCGAGGCAGAGGGGAGAGCACACTGAGAAGTGTGATGTGTGGGCGTAGTAGATGTGTAGACAGAGGGGTGGACAGAGGACTAGAGGAAAGGGATGCAGACAGAGAAGAGGTGACGGGAGGGCATGTGGATGGAGGATCCCCGGCGTAAGGAAAGATCAATGTCAGCTATTAGCTGGAGAGTCGACCTGCGAGCGAAAGGGATGTGGGGGCGCCGGCCGGTGTTGCTGATGATTTGGGCTGGGGGCGGGGGAAGCCTCTGATTGGTAGCCTGGGTGGTATGACGCCACGTCCGGCGGGGGAAGCCCTGCCTCAGCTTCAGAAAAAAAAAGTCTCCCCTCCCTCGGCCCCCCAACCCCGCTCTTTCCCCCACCCCCACCCCTCTCCCTTTTTGCAGGTGGCGCCGCCGCCCCGAGCCCCGGACAAGCGCGCCAGGCTCGGGGCAGGAGGGAGCGGGCAGTTCTCCCCGGTGTCTGGGCACTGCCCCCTCCTCCGCCGGACTCGCGCGGCTCAGTACACCCCACCCCCACCCCCAGCCCCACGAATGTGCAGTCCCAGGTTCTGGCCACCTCCGCCTTCCCCAGGGATCATGCTATCCGCCCCGGAGGCAGACAGTCCCGGGCTTCTGCTCTCCATCCCTTTCTCCAGCTCTCCATCCTTCGGGCGCGTGTGCGCTCTTCCCGCCCGCCCTGCACTGGGCGCCCCCCGACATCCCGCCCTCTCCCGCCAGCCCCGGCGGCATCCTCGCTAGCCCGGGGTCGACTCTCTGGGAGGGAGAGGAAGAGCGCGGCGGACTGAGGCGGACAGAGTGGCCGGCCAGAGGGAGCGCGCGGAGCTCCGCGTATCCCCAGCCCGGCCCACCCGAGGCCCCTCCCGGCCTGGGCCCGCCCTGCCCTGCCCCGCCCCGTCCCGCCCCGCCTCGCCCCCGCGCTCCGGCCTCGCCACCGCCTCTCCACCCCCCTTCTTCCTCCTCCTCCTCCTCCTCCTCTTCCCTCTCCCCTCCGGCGAGTGGGCCGGGCCGGGGGTGGGGCCGAAGGTGGGACGGAGCGCGAGCGCTTCGCGGCTGCCGCGGCTGAAGCTGCTCCCGCTGCTGCCACCACCGCGGACTGTGCCTGGCTGGATCTGCGCCGGTCCCCCTCGCCCGGGGCTTTTGTTGTCATCCTCCTCCTCCTTTCCTCCTCTTCCTCCTGCCCCGCCGCCTCTGCCTCCCGCCGCCGCGTCCTCGGCCACCTCCTCCAGGCAGCGAGCCCGGCGCACCGGGACCTTGGCTCTGCCCTTCGCCCGCCGGACGGCGGCGGGGCGCAGCGGGGAGCAGGCGGACCGGCGGACGGACGGGAGGGCGGCGGCCGGCTGGCCGGCCATGGATCTCCTCGTGCGGGGCTGCTGGCTCCTCTGGGTGGCCGCCGCCGCCTCGGCCCGCGGGGAGCCGGGGGGCAGCAAGAGCAGGAGCTGCGCCGAGGTCCGCCAGGTCTACGGGGCCAAAGGCTTCAGCCTGAGCGGCGTGCCTCAGGCGGAGATCTCCGGTGAGTTGGGGCCGTTCGTTGCGGGCAGCCGCGGAGCTGGGGAGGGCGCTAGCTGCCCCCCCCCCCGGACAAGCCGCGGGACCAGGGGGCACGGGGTGGGGGTTGGGAGGACCAGGGAGACGGGAAAGGGGACCAGGTTCCTAGGGGCAGTCCCCGCTCGGGGACGCCCGCTGCAGCTCCTCGGGAGGGGGAGAACCCTGGGGCACGCCTGCGACCGGAGCCTCGGGGCAGGTGGGCAGGGGGCCGACCGGCTTCTCCAGCCACCAGCACCCCCCCCCACAGCCCCAGCCCAGCCTCATCCCCATCCTCCTCCACTGCGGCCGCTTCGGAAAGTTCTCCCAGCTCGTCTTAGCTCCCACCCGTGCAGGCTCGGGGTTTAAAGCGGGGAAGAAAAGTGTATGGGAGCGGCGTAAGAGCCATTTGTGATGGAGACAGAGAGGCCGGACAAGTGAGTGCTCGGTCACCAGGGAGCGTGGTCACAGGGCCTCCCCCACCCCCAGTGGCCCTGGGACTGGCCTCCCCCGGGCTTCTCCAGGCGGGCCGACGGGCTGGATCCCTCGGGCCAGCAGCTGCAGTAGCCACCACCCCAGGCCAGGGCCAGTTCCTGGGCAAGTTGACTCTCAGGCCACCCAGGGGATGGGGCTCTTGGAGGCGGGCAGCAACAGCGTGGAGAAAGGGGGATCCCTGAGCAGAGAGTGGGAGGCGAGAGGGAGGCAAGGTTACTGATAGAAGGGCTTTCTCCTGCCTTGGATTTGGGATGGAAACAGCGTGTTTGGTGATGGAGATCGAGTGAGGAAGTGGACCCCCTATTGGAGGAGGTGTCTGGCTTCTGTCCCAAGAGAGTAGAGACGATGGGGGGGGGGGGGAGGCTGGGGGAAGGGAAAGGATTTCGATTTTGTTGTTTTTGTTTCGTTTCGGGGTTTTTCCTCCCCTTTTCACAAAGCTAGAGATTTTAAACCACAAAAAGAGACTTGGTGAGATTCTGGTCTGTGTTTGCAGATGAGTTTTTATTGTGGATCAGAGAGCAGAAAGGAGTGCCCCTTCCCATGCTGTGTGCAGCCGGGGGCGGTTGTTCCGGGGAAGTCTTCCTCCTCACCTCAGGGCTCACAGCTGAGAGCCATCTGCCCAGTCCCTACGTTCTGGGAGAGAAAGACACGGCTTCAGGCCGCTGTCGAAGAGTCAGGCAGAACCACCCCCAGGGACCAGCCCTGGCCATAACTGCAGCCCGAGAAGCGCTTTGGATTTCTCTCAGCAACTGTCACTTCTTTATAAGGAGCCGTCCCTAAGTCATCTACAGGCATCTGGCAGCACGCCCCTGCCCTCTCCTGCTTATGCAGAAGGTGAATCCCGAACCTGGGGAAAAGACAGCGAGGTGTTGGCCTTCCGGGGAGACGTTGGGTTTGAGGGGAGAAGGATACCTGTTGAAACCAAGATGTCTATGTTCCCGTTGTTTGCAAAGGACTTACTAGAACCAGGTTTCTCTAAGGGTGCTGGTGCAGGTGGCTCTCCGTGGTTGGTGGGAGAGGGGAGGAGGGAGACTATTACAGGATTACCACCTGTGTGGTAGAAACAGCCTTAACAAGACTTGGCTTCCCTGGGCCTCAGTTTCTTCCTCAGTAAAATGAACTGGATGTACTTTGAAGTCCTAGCTCTGATTTCTTTTGAGTCTGTAAAAATAACCTTAGAGTGACAAGGAATCATAGGAATCCCGAGTTAGAAATGAGGCTTAAGTTCCACCCTATCTCAAGCCTCCTCTTCCTCCTTTATAAAATTACAGGGTGGCCTGAGGCCCCTTCCAGTTCTATGTCTAAGATCTTCTGGGGTGGGACAGGCTGCAGCAGCCCCCCTGCAAGTTTTCTTTTCCCCACCAAACCATCTTCCTTTCTTGAATCTATCCCTGGGATACTGACAGGAGGGTGGAGTTGGACCACCCATTGACCTCCACCAGCTGGGGGCCTGGCTTACAGTTTCAGGTATAGGAGCCAGTAAAGACCAGTGGGAAATTGGAATCCTATAGAAGCTGTTGGGCCACCCTGCAAGGTTGGAATGAGACTGAAAATCCTTATGAAAGCAATCTTACTAGTAAAAGCATCACTAAGTCTTTATGAAGTACCTACTATGTGCCAAAGTGAGACGCTTCTACAAACAAAAATGGAATACTCTCTGCCCTTAAGGAGATGCAATTGCTGGGTTATTGTGCTTTTAAAGGATATTCCTGGTTTATTTGCTGTTGCTTTTCTCTTTTTCTGACTGAAGATTTTTGTAGAGAAGGTCTGTTTGTAAGTGGGTGATTGGCCTTTGGACTCCTTTATTCACCGGGCCTGGAGAACTCCTTCCAGATGCCCCCTATCTGCTGAGAGCAGCGAGATTATTCGAGAGAAGCTTTTAAAAATGGGAAGCTTCTGGCTGGCGAGGACTCAGTTTGACTGAGACTTTATAGTCTGAAGCCTTTTAATGATAGGTTCCAAGCTGGAATATCCGGGCTTTTCTTTGGCTCCTACTCGGTTTGAGACACCAAGGGGTGGGGAATCATTTAAGGAGATCTCAGCCAAGACATGTGTATGTGATTTCACATTCTAAACCCAGTAAGCCCTATAATAGGACTCCATCTCCATCCGATTTTGAGCATGGACAGGCTCTGTCTTCTCTGTGGCAAATGTCTGCCCATCAGGCATTTCTGCTTAATAAGGAAAGCTGATTGGAATAGCTCAGAGATGAGCTGTCTGTCCTCTGCTTGGCTCCAGAATCTGGAGGGGAAATTTAGCCTGGGTCTATTTAAAAGCTGAAGTAAATTGGGTGGAGATAATGTCAGGTGGCAAACTTTGAGACCAGCCTCCCTGAGGCTGCCCCAGACCACTCCCACTCCCTGATCTTACCCTTTATGAAACTCAAAACACCAAATGTTTATCTCTCCCATGGCATCTAAGCATGAACTACCTTGTGACATTTTTATATTGTTACTTTATGGTACTTTTTTAATGGACTGCTATTTATATGCATATATACACACATTTTTCCCACATATTTCTTGCTCCCCACCTAGATTAAATCCCTTTGCATCAGAGTAGGTTCATAAAACCAAAGCTTTAAAGTTGAAAAGGAATTTAGACATCATCAACTCCAAGCCCACCTCCCACCCCTGTTTTAAATGAGGAGACCAAAGCAGAGAGAGGTCGATCGACCCTTTTCTAGGCTCATAGAGGTAGTAATCATCTGAGGTGGAATTTGAACTCAGGCCTTCCCAAATTCAAGACCAGTCTCCTCCTCTCCACTGTACCAAGCTTATATTTCTTCTTTTCTTAGACTTGAGTATCTTACAAAGAGTCAGCACTCATGGAAAGAGCTCTGGTTCTGGAGTCAGAGAACCTAAATTCAAATTCCACCTCTGAGAGTTACTACTTTGTGACCTTGGAAGAATCACTTCATTTGTCTAGGCTTTCCTCATCGAGATAATGAGAGGAGTTGACCAGTTTACCTCTGAGGTCCCTTCCTAGATCTGTTCTAGGTGTAGGACCTCAGTCAAAAACCTAGACACCATCTGGGACAAAATATAGCCTTGCCTTTCCTTGTAAACCGGAGGGGGAGGTGGGAAGTGGGAGGAAGGAAGGAAACCTCCATTAAGAATGAGGTAGAGAAGGAGAAAGAGGAGGAGACGGCGATGACAGAAAGCATTTAGGGTCACTCTGTTTTGGTAGGGAAGGTTTACATTTGGAGTCAGAGGTAAGACAAGGAGAGAATCTTGTGACATGAGTTGAGCCAGTTGAGTAAAACTTACAGTGGGTTGGGAGCTGTGGGATTTTGAAACAGCACTTATCTCTAATTATGCCTGCTTGGAAGGATTCTCTTAGTATTAACAGTTACTCCTTTTTCAGACAAGTAATTTGAGGCAGGATCTTGAAAGTCAGCATGGAATAGTAGCTAGAGGGCTGGACTTGAAGTCAGAAATCAATCAGTCATGCATCAAACATTTATTAAGCAATTGCTGTATGCCAGGTACTGTTTTGGGTGCTGGAAATGGAAAGACAAAAATGGAAGTGTCCCTGCCCTTAGGGAGTTTACGTTCTATTGATTTGTGTACATTTAATACAATATAGAGTCCTAGATTTGGTGGCAGAAAGGCCTGGGTTCAAATCTGACATCAGACACTTAATAACTGTGTGATCCTGGGCAAGTTCTTTGACCTTTTTCCACCTTGGTTTCTTCATCTGTAAAACGGGAATCATAATAGCACCGACCTCCAGAGGTTGTTATGAGGATCCAGTGTCCCCTTAGCACCTGGCACATAGTAGGTGCTTACCAGATGTTTATTAAGCATATATAACTATATATACAAAATTCATACAAAAATATAAATTAATTTTTGGAGTGTGGAGAAAGGCACAGGAAGAGCTGGGTTGAAATCCCTCTCTACCTGCTGTGTGGCCATGGGCAGGTCCCTTGACCTCCCTGACCCTCCGTTTCCTCATCTCTAAAACAGGGATACTCTCTGTAGTATTTACCTCACGGGGTCATTGTGACATTCCAGTGTGATAATGACTAATTCAGATTGTGAGCTTTAAAACAGTGCATAAATGACAATGATTATTTAATGCTTTAAAGAGTCATTTTGGTAAGAGAAATCACTTGGCAGCCCCACAGAGTGTGATTTTATAAAGCAGCAAGACCGATTGCATGAACGAATCTGTGCTCAGAGCAGCGCCCTTGAGAAATGGGGTACTTACGGCAGCTCCCAAAGAGGAGCCCTCACCATGATTGCAACAACAACGGCATCATTGATCAACAGAATCGATGTGTCATCTGCCTAGGGAGGACTTGGTTGAAGGACAACAGTCATTTGAGCATACAGGGTGGGAGGTATTCATTTATTCATTTAAAGTGGCTATTAGTGTGCTGGGGATAAAAAGACAAAAAATTAGTCAGTCCCACCCACCTGTCCCTCTCTCCCAAGACTACATTCTTATACTTGACTCTCATTTGATATGGTGGAAAGAAAGCAGGGTTGGAGGCCAGAAGATTAAATTCCTGGTTATGATGCTAGCTGTGTGACCCTAGACAAGTCACTTAACCTCCCCTTTTTCTCTGTAAAATGTGGAAAGTAATGTTTGGGCTACATATCTCACGAGGCCATTGTGTGGAGGCTACTTTAGAATCCGTAAGACAGTATGGAAGTGTGGGCTGCTGTTCTGAATTCTGTTTTGCTTATGAAATATCTGAGTGGATTATAGGTGGCCAGAGGAATCGTTTTTAGACAAGTCAGTAGCTCGGGTATGGAAAAGGTTTTAAGGCCATAGGGGATTTGAGGGGTAGAATTTATCCTGGTCTCCTGAAGAGTCGGGAATCATCAGGAAATATGCCCTTCTACAGCATATTTAGATGGATCAAAGTCTGTGCAAAAATCTCTGCTGGATTCTTGAGGGCTGTGATGCCCATTTGTCTCACAGGACAGCTGAGCCTGTGAATCTGTGTAGGGATTAGGGACACTATGTCATTAAAGCCACACTAGGGGCTTTACTTATGATCAGAGCCTGAAGGATGAAAGCACTTCATGGGCATGGGACAAAGGTGCATTTTTCATGGGGAGATGCTTTCATTGGGAATCTTTTGGGGGAATTTTCTTCCCAGGGTGCAAAGTGTTATTGCTCACCTTATTTTCAAAAGAAGTCAAGGCACCATAAAAAGTCAGTATGACTGTCCCTTCTTAGTTATCCCAAGAGGACTTTTCAGGTTGTGTGGGGGCAATCCCTATCCAAGCAGGGTCCACTAAAATCAATCCAACAGTAAGTGTAGAAATAGATTGTGTCATATCAAGCTTTTGAGTTCATCCCATCCCAACTTCTTTTTTCTGAAATATTATTACCTGCAATGCCTCAGTTTATGCATTGCTTCTGATTAGGTTTATTTTATTTCTTTTTCATGGGATTATATAAAGTAGAGCTAGAAGGGCCTCAGACATCATCTAACCCAATCCCTTAATTTTTAAAAATAAAAATTGTATTGTTATATTTTGTTTTTATTTTACCTACATTTCCCAACATAATAATTCCTCGGGGGGATCAACCCCCTCATTTTACAGATGTAGAAACTGAGACCAAAGGAGGTTTCTTCCTTTGTTTTAAAATTCTTATGTTTATACCACATTCATTTCCAGATATCTCACTCTGCCCTCTCCTCCCTGGAGCTCTCCCTTGTAGCCAAAGAGTAAAAAAGAAAGAGGGGAAGATTTCAATAAAACTAGCCATCATATCAAGCAGGTCTAACAGTGTATGTCATGTTTCACACTCATTGACCTATCTCTGCAAAGAAAGGAAGGAGGTGCATTTTCTCCTCTTTGCAGGGAGGGTAGGGTGAGGAAGACCGTGTTTGATCCCTCTGGATTACACAGTGGTCAGTTCTGTGGGCTATGTTACTTCCATTGCCCTAACATTTCTGGCTCTCCTAGCTTCACCATGCCTCAGTTTACATGAATCATTAGGCTTCTTTTAAAGGGATCCCAGAGAACCTCCATAGAGAAAGTGAAGTAGAGCATTGAGCTTTTTTCCCCACAATGTCATCCATAGATTTGTAATTCATGCCTGAAAACCTCCATCTTCTCTAGGAATACTGTTCTGAGGATCCTCCTACTAAATTACTCGGAAGAGAGGCAGACAGCCTGGTAAAAAGCATCTGCAGTCATGAGGCTGGGTTCAAATCCTGCTTTGGAGACTTCTTATTATCTTGATGGTCTTGAACAAGACACTTCATTTTCCTGGGCCTCAGTCTCCCTGACAGTCAAACTGTGGACCAAGAATTGAACTAGATGATTTGTGAGGGCCCATCTAACTGCTGATCTATGATCCCAGGATTCTGTATGATTATTTCCTCAACTTTTTTTCTATTACAAGCTTATTATTACCTTCTTCCTGGTAACAAGAGAAGAATGATTTCTCCTTCCTTGACCATTCCCCATAATACCTTGATTCCATTTATTAGAAAAGAGATCATCTGATTTTTAGAACAGAAAGGCACTTTAGAGATCACAGAGATTAATCCTCTTATATTTCAGGTGAAGAGATTAAAGACTGGAGGCAGGGAGGGGACTGGCCCAAGGTCATATAGTTGGTTAGTGGCACGGCTGGCATTAGAATCCAACTCTCAGATTGGGTGGTCCTGGACACAGCCTTTATTAATGCCAGTTTTTTAAAAAAATCCCTCTTTCCAGTATGATGGTGCTTAAAATATTCCAGCCCAAGGGGAGAGGATGGAATAATTAGATCTCACCTCCCGAGATCCCTCTACTACGTGTCTTCCTGCCAGATTTCTTGGGTACCTTCCACAACTCCCTGCTGTGGTACCTGTGTTAATCACCCTGGCTGGGTGGGAGGCAAAGCAGAATCATCACCGTCAGGGTGATAACCAGGGTGCAAGACTGAACTTGACCGAGATTGCAGGATGTTACCGCTACACAACAGACACTGACCGAGCATTTTCTGGCTGGCTGTGGTCGTAGGGAGATCACCGAGCTTGAGTGGTTCAGTCGGCCGAGCTGTGTAGAGAGACAGCAATGAATGAGAGATCAAGAGAAATCCCCCTCAGGCCCTGGGAGGTTGAAAACAGTCAACAGAGGGTGTTGGGTTTGGGGCTTGGTTTTATTTTTTTATCTTTTCTTATACTCTTTTTGATCTCTCTTGTTTTTAAATCATCTCCATCTCTCTCTCTCTCTCTCTCTCTCTCTCTCTCTCTCTCTCTCTCTCTCTCTGTCTTTCTGTCTCTGTCTCTCTCTCTCTCTGTCTCTCTCTCTGTCTCTCTGTCTCTCTGTCTCTCTCTGTCTGTCTCTGTCTGTCTCTGTCTCTGTCTCTCTCTCTGTCTCTCTCTCTCTCTGTGTGTGTGTGTGTGTGTGTGTCTGTCTCTCTCTATCCCTTCCCTCTCCTTCTTCCCACTATCTCTAACATCAAAAAGTTTTTTAAAAGGGGGGAGGAGGGAACCAGTTCAACCAACACGGCAACCAAATCCGAAGAGTATATCACATTCCACACCTATAGTCCCTCACTGCTGCAAAGAAGGGAAAGAGGCACATTCTTCTATCTGGAGTGGGGCCGAATCTCAGCTGTTAGACAATGTGGACATGACAGATCACAGGCAGCAGCAGAAAATGCACTGGCCTTAGAGTCACTGGACTTGGGATTCAAATCCTGCGTCTTGTGTTTACTCCCTGCATGACCGTGGGCAAGGTGACTCGTTTCTTTGTGCCTTGGTTTCCTCATCTATAAAATGAGGAGCTTGGATTAGATGGCCAAGAAGACCCCAACTGGGATCACAAAGAGTCGGCCACGACTGAACAAGAAGAAGAAGGGATTTTTCAGGTCTGTGATTCTCTGGGCTCCTTCAGGGCCAGACGTGGTCACTAGAATTACATAGGCGTCCATCTAAGAATTGTTTTCTTTCTGTTTGCAGTTTTCTGTCCTGTCTGTTGCTTTGCTGGTTCTGTTTCAAAGTGGGGATTTTAATGTCTGGTCATCATTAGCCCCATTTCTCGGGAGACTTGGAAACAAAATTTGCTGGGAGGGAGAGATAGAGTGAAGTTTGGTCAGTGGTGTCTGCGATGAAATCGCCTTTCTAATGCGTTTACTGACTTTGTCACGGCCTCTTGAATTGTAGCGGCTCCCTCTAGTGGCCTCTGTTATTCTTGGACATGGAAATCTAAACTTTTACTCAAGCCCACAGGGCCCCTAATCCCATAAACATCACCATCATCATCATCATCATCACCACCACCACCATCGATAAAATAAAATCGTATGGCAATCTAAGGCTCTGCTTTATATAAGCTATCTTATCTGGTCCTCACAACACCCTGGGATGTAGTTGTTATCAGTATCCCCATTTTTTAAATGAGGAAGCTGAGTCTTAAGAATTTAGTGACTTGCCCAGGGCTACCCATCTAGGAAGTCTGGAGGAGGGATATAAGCCAGTTCTTCCCTGACTTTACCTTCAGGCTCACTGCTCTGCCCAAATCTGATCTTAAATAGAGACTTAAGGTCTTAGAGGTGGCTGAGTCAGATAGTCAGATCTCTTGCTCCATATCTGTCCAGCCCCACAGTATCCCAGACAGGTGATCATTCAGATTCTCAGGGTGTTTTCAAACTCCGCACCCCTTTCTTGGACAGGCTGGCTTTTCCAAGCCCCACACAGACTCCGGAAAAAGTGTCCAATTAAAGGAAGCTTCATGAGAGGTCTGCTGGGTTTTTGGTTTTGTTTTGGGCTTTAGTGCTGTCAGGTGGGTGGCTGGTGATGAGTTAATTTTCTCCTCCAAGTCCTTCCCCAGAGCAGAGGAGCATGGCCTGAGTTGACCCTTCCTGCAGCTTCTCAAATTGTCATTCAAACCACAAGCACTATTGCATCAGGAAAAGCTCCCCTCCAGTGACTGAGTTGCAGCTGGGGGTGAGTTGGCACTGCCAGACTTCACTTTGGGCCAGTTGCCCCAGGAGAGTGAATCTTTTTTTTTTCAATGGCTAGGGTCTGGTGCCCCATCACAGCCTTGCCTGGGTCTATTCCAGCCAAGCTCATCTTGGCAAGTGGGTACACCTCCCTGGACATCCATTTCCTCAGCTGTATTGGGCTGTAGTGGCAAGGGTACTAGTCCTAGTTGTTCATATTTCCCACCTCCATACCTTTGCACTGGCCATGCCCCATGCCTGGAATTCTCACCTTGGAATCTTTGGTTTCCTTCAAGATTGAGCTCATGCCTCTTATTGCAAGAAGCCTTCCCTGATTTTCCTCAGCTGCTACAGTCAGCGCCTTCATTAAATACACCTAGCTGTACTTGGGTAGAGTTTTCCTGATACTGATGGAGTCTGAACAGGGTTCATTGATTAGGCAGACTTTGAGTTAGATGGAAGGGAAGGGCAGACTTTGAGTTAGATGCCAGGGAACCTGTAGGAGCTGAACTCAGGCTAGCTCGATGTCTGTAATTGGGCTTTCTGGAGAGGGTATTATTAATCTGCTACTTCTTGCCCAGGGATGCAGGTGACCTCAACATGAAGGCAGCTTTTAAAAAAAGCCCCCAGGTGATCTGGTCACTGTGGTTCATTTTGTGGGCTGTCTGGAGCCATCCCAGACCCTGGTGGTTGGTTTGGATGATGACCAGGTATCAGATCCTCCCCCCACCCCAGGTGATGTTGCCAGGCTTCATAGACTGCCTTGAGAGCCAGGAACTCTGTTTCATTGACTGTTTAGTTTTGCTTTGCAAGTGTTAAAATCCAGGGATAATAAGCACATAGGAGGAATAGGGAGGATCCAGAAACCAGCTCTAAGAGACTGGTGCCTATCCCAGGGAAGCAAGTATCTGCTTCTAGGAAAAATGAATAGTGGAGCATTCTGCAATTCAGGGAGGGGGGGGGGGCATCAACATTTCATCTACTAGAAAATATGATTGTGGCATATCACAGGGGAAAATGCTTGATTTTGTTTCTAAGTCAGTGAGGGGGCAGGAAGGAGAACATGGGCCAAATGCAGCAATGACTCATGAACACCCCAAATCCTTTGACTAGGGAGTGTACCCCTCTCTGTCAGACTGCACCTGAGGTGGCTCTGCTTGCTATGTATGCTCAAGATACTGCTGTTAAGCTCTGGTATACTAAGACAAAGACACAACTATCCCTGCCCTCAGCAATCTCACAGTGTACTTAGAGGACACAGCATGACCCAGGAATGGTGGGAACCATGAGCACAGCGCACAGGGAGGGCAGAGCTGCTCGGTTTCATTTTGCTTTCTCTGCCAAGAAGGATGGATTTGCATCTGGAAAGGCAAGAACAGATGTGGCTAATGTGGAGCTGATACGAATAGCCATGGACATGAACACAAGTCCCTTGGCCCTGGCTCCCTCCAAGGCTCAGCTCAGATCCTCTCTCTTTCGAGAGGCTTTCTCTCATTTCCACCAGCTGCTAATCTTCATCCTCCCCTCTCTCTCCCAATCATAAGGTATATTGATTATAGTGTATTTATTCATCTGTAAACTTGATATATCTCCTTATCTGCATGTAAACTCTTTGAAGATGGGCACTAGCTCACTTGTGTAGCTATGTTCCCAGTGCCTGGCTCATATTATTTAATAAATGTATGTTTATTGGTTGAGATGAATAGCATGCTAGAGTGCTTATGCTGTCGGCAGTGATCTCTGAAAACTGTGGAGAAAGGGAAGGTGTACTGTAGAACTGAGGGGGGACAAATGATGCTTCAGTTAAAGAGGAGAGGCATCAAGTCTGCAGATTATTAGAGTAAGCTTGACTTTAGTTCCTGGCAAAATGCTAGCACATATTATTAAAGGGATGGCTAGTGAACACGTAGAAAGGGAAACAGCGATGGCAAAGAGCCAACATGGCTTCATCAAGGACAGGTCATAGAGAACAGTGATAGAGGTAGTTTCTACCCAGTGAAATCATAGGTCTAATCCCTGGCCCTATCCTGCTAAAGGGAAAAAAAGAAGATATCATTTACTGTATGATAGTATTCTTAGGTGAATTACGAGCTAAGTGAATGATAGTAAGTCATCATGAATGATTCAGTGTTAGACTGGAAGAAGGTCTTGAGTGTGGTGCCCCAGGATCTGTGCTAGTCAACATTTTGATCAGAGACTTGGATAAAGGAATGGATGGTATACTTGTCATGCAAAACTAGGAGGGAGAGCTAACCTAATGAATTACAAAGATTGAATTTTTTAAAAATCTGAATAGATAATTGGGCCAGATCTTATAAGATGCCATTTATTAGGGGTAAATGTCCAGTCTTAGACTTAGGTTCAAAAAATAAATGCCATGAATACAAGATGGGGGGGACATAACTAAATCACAGTTTGTGTAAAAATGGTGTGTGGCTTTGAGTAGTTGAATAAAGTAACAGGCAACGCAACTACATAAAGGGAGTGTGATCTTACTGTGCATAAAAAGAGGTGTGGGGGCAGCTAGGTGGCACAGTGAATAGAGCACCAACCCTGAAGTCAAGAGGACCTGAGTTAAAATCCAGCCTCGGACACTTAACACAAAAACTAGCCATGTGACCTTGGCAAGTCACTTAGCCCCAATTGCCTTACCTTCCTCCCCCCTCCAAAAAAAAAAAGCAAAAAAAAATTTTTTTTTAATTTTAAAAGAGGTGTGACTCCCAGGAAGAAGGAGGCAGTGATGCCATTGATGATTCTGTCTCGCGCTCAGCCCTAGTTGGAGCATATCTGGAACATTGCATTCAATTCCAGGGTGCCACATTTTAGAACATTCCCTGTATTCTAAAGGTTAGGTGATTTGTCCAAAATCACACAAGCAGTGATCGACAGGATTTGTATCCAAGTCTTCAGACTTTTATATTAATCCTATCTCCCTAACTTGACAATGAGCTGTCCAAAAGATGGACCATGTCATTTTCTCTTGTGTCCTCCATTCAAACATTCAATAAATGTTTGAAGCTTGACACTGACTGTCCTGGCTGTCCTATCTTTATCCCAGAGATCTGTGCCTCTTTCCAGAGCTCCCTGGCAGGATCTCTACATATCTGGGGGTGGGGAGGAAGGGAGTCCACTGTATCTGAAATGTTCTGTGAATTAACTTCAAATACAGAACAGGAGAACAGTGAATCAGTCATACAATAGGCTTTCAGTGAAGCCTGAATCACACACCTGGTCAGGGATACTGGAATGTATGCCCTCATTTCTTGAAGGGAATCATTTTCCTGATGACATTAACAATCCCAAATAGGATTTTTTCACTGCAAACTTAAACTCTAATGGGAGTGGGAGGAGGAGAGAAAAAGAGAGAAGAGGAGAGGAGGAAGAGAGAAAAAAGTGAACTGAAAGAGAAGGGAAATGAGAAACAGAGAGGGAAGGAGGGGGAGAGGGATGGAGAGAAAGAGAGAACTTGGGGGTTGTGAGAGCTTGATTTGGAGTCAGAGGACCAGGGTACAAATCATAGCCCCTCCACGTACACCTAGGAAACCTTGGTAAACCATTTATCCTCTCTGGGCCTCAGTTTCCTCATATGTAAAATGGCCTCTAAGGGCCTTCCCACTCAAGGTCTGTGACCCCATGATTATCCTTGCCCAGCACCTTCGCTCCTGGTTTCTGGAGTAAGGTACTTAGAGCAGAAAGTTCTGTTCATTCAAGACCTCCCCCATTCAAACAATTACATTATCTTCCATATTTGGTGGGAAGAAACACTAAGTGTGGGTAGTTATTAAGTGAGGTTTCTTCTCAACAGCTTAGAGTTCGACCAGTAATATGAAATGTTTTTGTTTGTTTAAAAGAAAAAAGGGGAGGGGGGAAAAAGGAAACAAAGAAAACTGAAACCACCATGGACCACATTTGGAAGTTTGTCCCAGGTTCCCTGGAGGATCCAATGTCCTCAGAGCCAGATGGTCTCTTGTTTCTAGGGCTGCTTTGGGGAGTGGTGAAACACCATCCGAGGAAAGGAAGGGGTTGCATCATTGCCTTGGCTCCATCAGTGGACCACAGACCTGTTTGCTGAGGAAGGTCCCTGGTGGGTCCTGGGTACCCATTAGCCAGTGACCCAAGGGGAGGGCCTTCTTCTCTAGGGCCATCTTTTACTCGCTCCCCTGGATGGTTTAACTTTCCTAAGTCAGTTTACTAATCTGGAGCTGGAGAATTAGAGTGGGCAAAATCTTCTCCCCTACAATAACCAGAACCCACACTGCCCCGTACGCAGAAGGACTTGACCTTACCTGGGCTTAAGAAGACTGATCCAGGTCATAGTTCATGGAATGACAGATCCAGGGGTAGAGGGACCTGAGAGACCATCTAATTTACCTCCCTCTCATTTTACAAATAGGGAAACTGAGAATGAGAGAGGTCAAGTAATGTGGGGAGAAACAATTACACATGAGTTTGTCCAAAAAAGATTTGAAGGTATTAGTGGACCCACAAGCTTGATATGAGTCAGCAGTGGTGTTGGACACCCCAAAGGCTAACGTGACCCCTAGTTGCCCTGAGAGAAGCAAAGTTCTCAGAAATTGAAAGATCATTCTGTGGTGCTGGGAAGCTCTCAGCCTAGTAAGGAGGGAGTAAGACACTTATTAATGTCCTAGTAAGGACACTAGATAGACTGCCTTGACTTTGTTTCTTTTTTTTTAAAGCAATTGGGGTTAAGTAACTTGCTCAAGGTTCCATGACTAGTCATTATTTATGTGTGGGTGCCCATTTTCTGAGGCCGGATTCGATCCCAGGCCATCCCAACTCCAAGGCCAGCGCTCTTACTCACTGCGCCACCTAGCCGCCCCTTTGACTTTATTTCTAAAGGACCAAATGACA
The DNA here is from genome assembly GCA_011680675.1 of Gymnobelideus leadbeateri. Taxonomy (NCBI): domain Eukaryota; kingdom Metazoa; phylum Chordata; class Mammalia; order Diprotodontia; family Petauridae; genus Gymnobelideus; species Gymnobelideus leadbeateri. The sequence continues at coordinate 59,552 of WOXC01007607.1, forward strand.
GTCACTCTAGACAGCTTCTCTTGCACCCAGATCTGAAGACTGGGTTTGATTCAGTTAGGGGGCCAGGCCAGGGAGAACTTCAAGGAGGATGCTGAGAATTGAAAAGACTCACAAACATTTAGGGTTGGGAGGGATGGTTGGGAGCCATCCATGGGGATGTCCTGCCCATTGCCAAAATCTCCCCTCCAGTATTGCTGACAAACAGATGGTCACCTGGCCTCTACTTTGAATAGGGGAGAGGGACTGAACCTGTAATTGCCCCGGTATAGGGAGAACCACCTGAGGAAACTCCCTCCACCAGGGCCGGGCAGCACCAACCAGCTACGTCTTTAGAGAACTACCTAGAACATCCCCAAATCGAGTGACTGTGCTGTCAGTCTTCCTGGCCAGCTTTCCACCCACTGGGCCACTCAATCTCTCTATGCCCTGAATACTTTGACTATGCTGAGGTTGAGAAATTCAGTAGACTGGCCCCATCATTGTCCAGAAAGGGGAGTAAACATAAGGACCTGGAAAGGGTTCAGGCACCTAGGTCATGTTCCAGCTGTCATTTACCAGGGTTAGCTTCCAAGCCACCTCTGATCCATTGGTCCTGGGGCAGATGTGCCCCAGACCCAAATATGGAGCCCTTCCCCAAGGCATGCAGGCTCCTTTGTGGTCCTTGTTGATGGGGACAAGCCCTAAGAACATTTTTGATTCATTATACTTTGGGGGAGGGAAGGAGACAGCAATTAAGGCGAGTGTTGTGGAGCCCACGGTCACACCTGGTTTCCTCCCTGGAGGAATGCGTGTTAATTTGAAAGAGCACAACTCCAAGGACCATCTTAATAAATCCTTCTGCTGGTGAGCCTTCTTACTCTGTGAGCCATAGGAAACATGATGTGATGGAAAGATCACCCAACGGGAGCTGATGGCCCTGGGTTCTTATACTGATTCTGCTACTGAGTAGCAATTTTTACATGAAAGAATGAATGAGAAAACATTATTAAGCACCTACTCTTTGCAGGCTTTGTTCCAGGTGCTTGGATACAATGCCAAAGTGATACAGCCCTTGCCCTCAAATTGCTGACATTCTAATAAAGAAATGAAACACATGTAAAGGAGTGCTGGCCAGGGAGGGGCATTTTAGTCTGGGGTGGTCAGTGATGCCGTAAGGCACCAGGTTGTCATGGAGTTTCCAGTAACACTGGAAGATGGCTTGATTCATGCTACCACAGCAGAAGGTGGAAGGAGGGGCAGGACAGGTGGCAACATGCCTGGGTAGGCTCTGGTTTCTTGGTGGATGGTTGGCTCACCAGGTCTCTATGGGCCTCAGTTACCCTCCACAAATGATAATAGCCCCTGCTCTGACTACCTCACAGGGATGTTGTAAGGATTAAATCAGAAAATGGATATTAAAATGCCCTGGAAAACCAAAAGCACCACCAGAATATTTTCTAATAGTAAGGAGAATTCTGCATCATATTAAGGCTTGCATCAGCACTTGGTCCTCACAGTGACCCTGGGAGGTCGGGGCTGATGTCATTTCCACTTTACAGATAAAGAAACTGAGGTTCAAAGAGGGTGTCACTTTCCAAGACACACACTCTCTCCACTCTGACAATCTAGCAGGCGTTGATCTGTGATTTCCTTGGTTGCTGGATCATGGATTGAGAGTTGGAAGGGACTTTGAAGACACTGTTGTTTTTTCAGAAGACCCTGAGACTCAGGGCAGGCAAATGCCAGAAAACAAGGGATCTTAAGCATCTTTCTCTTCTTTTTAAATCAAAAGATTTTACCTTCTTGGTAAGTCTCTTGGGATTGTAGATCTAGGGCTGGAAGGGGCCTTAGAGGCTATCAGGCCATGCCCTCTTATTTTACACATGAGCAAACTGAGGCCGCTAAAGGTTGTCACACAGATCATAAGTGTCTTAGGTGGGATCTGAACCCAGATCTTCCTGACTCCAGGTCTGCTGCTCTATTCCACTATACTCGGTTGCCTCTCGGGTTTGCCTATCCAGTCATTGACTTTTCTGTCTTAGGCAATGGTTTTCAGGATCTATTCTGGTCAAAAGTCAGTGTCCTGCAGCCTGATGGTGAAGGCTCTCTGGACTTATTTAGGTTGACTTTTAGTTAAGAGACACGTCCACATTGGGGTCATTCTGTCTTGTCAGACCTGCCTTAGTTTACATTTAGCTGGAATAGCTTTGAGGTACCCATAGTCACCTTGACATGAGGAGGCATCAGAGGAAGACCAACATACATGAATTAACTTTAGTTAGTGAATGTGGAATATTATTACCAACAGTTTTCATCCCCCTCTTACCTCGTGAGCTATGAAAGGATGGATTACTCGGCACTGCTTGGCTCTTCTCCAGAAGCCCCTGCGTTCACATCTCAGTGAGCATTCTGGAAGGGAAATGACTCTGCCCTGCTCTCCGCAGTGGCCCCCCCCACCCCCCCACCAGATTGCTAGAGTCCTGGGTCCCCAGAATGCTCCCTTTCCCCACCCCCACCCCTGCCCCAGGCTTGACTGCAACATAACAATCTAGTGAGTCTAAGTCCTGAACAAACGAGTTCTGTAACCATTGTCTCTGGCAAAGTGATAGCAAGAAGACAGATTGATCTGTTTATAAAGCCCATGCTCCATGCTGGCATTAATTAAGGACACAAAGATTCCATGGTTGGTGCCGTTAACAAAATTAATTTGTTTAGTCATGGGCTTACGGTGATGAGTTGATCTAGAAAGCTAAGAAGCCAGTGCTTCCTCGGAGGGGAAAGGGAGGAAGCAATAGCCCATGATAGCTGGTTGTAGGCTTCCAGAATTTTACAGGCGAGATGAGTGCCATGGTCCCCCCCACCCCCCCCACACACACAGACATTCACAATTCATCATGCTGTCTGCAAAGGTTTCTTCTGTGACAAAATTACTACAGTCAGGTGGCACATAGGTTCCTTGGTAACTATGTAAGTATGGTCCAGCGGAAAGAGATTTGGATTGGAGTCCAAGCATCCTGTCCCACGTGACCTTGGCCAAACTCCTTCATGTTTCTGCCCCTGTTTCTCATTTGTAAAATTCAGGGGTTTCACTGGACAAGCTCTGAGCTCTAAGCACCTTATCCTAAAATTCAGTTCCTTCTCTTTTTAAAAGTTAAATTTTCTTTTTAATTGTGATCTTAATCATCAATATAGTCCAACATGCAAAGAAAAATCAAGAAGAGGATTTTTGTGTCTCCTGACCCAGAGTAGTTCTCCAAAACATACACCTAAAACATTAGGTTATGGCAAAGGCCCTCAGGGACCATGTAGTTCAACACCCTTCACTTTGTAATTGAGGAAACTAAGGCCCAGGGGTGTCAGAGAGGTCATAAGGGGCCTGCAGGATTCGAGCAGGGTTCTCTGATTCCAGAGATTTCAACAGGCTAGAAAATGAGGCTGAATTTAATCAGATGCAATGAGAAACCTTACAGTTAGATTCACAAGCAGTAGAGGGAGAGAGAGAGACGTTACTATATGACGTGTTGGGGTTTTATTAAATTGTGAGCTCAGTTTTAGCCAGTGGTATAATATGGAAGCCAGAATACCTAATGTGGTTTTAAGGGGCAGTAGCGCCCAGGACTAGGATTATCCCAGTGGGGTGCAGTGCAGAGAGTGTCTGGCCTAGAGTCAGGAAGACTCACCTTCCTGAGTTCAAATCCATCCTCAGACACTTACTAGCTATGTGACTCTACACAAGTCACTTCACCCTATTTACCTCAGTTTCCTCATCTCTCGAATATGCTAGAGAAGGAAATGGCAAACCTTTCTAATATCTTTGCCAAGAAAACTCCAAATGGAGTCACAAAGAGTCAGAAATAACTAAACAACAACAACTCTGAATTGGTCAGGCCACAGCTGGAATGTTCTTTTTAAAATGTTTATTCTTTTAAAAATATATTTTATCGATGTCTTATCACCTACATTTTCCCATTTGCCTCTTCTTCATGTCCCAAGGAGCCATCCTTTTTAACAAAGAATTGTAATATTCTCCCTAAGCAGATTTTTATTGATATTTTTTATTTATTCATTACGTTCATTTTCCAATACATTAACAAACTCAAAAATCTGGCCCCTATCCTTATTTCAGCAATGAAGGTTGAAACCACTAGGGTTTTCCAGTTTAAGCAGAAATTTCAGTTATCTAAAATGCTATCCTCAAAGTGACCGAGTGATTGAATTTTTTGTTTTGTTTTGTTTTGGTATGGTTTGGGGTTTGGGGTTTCTTGAAACTCAGGATTTCCTTGCTGGAGACTGTTTTGCTTACTTTTACATGAGTTTTTGGTAGCTGGCTTAGTGAGTGTGGATGACACAAACTTCTGCTGGATAGGATTCTCAGAGGCCGTCAGCATCAAACTTGAGATAACTGGTCAGAGGTGTAGGAGGGTGGCGTATCACCCGCTATGGTGGGGGAGCGTGCTGGAGAAGAATGGAAGTTTTAGCCTAGCAGCTCAAGTTTAGCCCAGTTGTGGCTGAGAATCAAAAATTGGCTCTCCACATAAAATCCAATTAGATTTCAGAATTTCTGTAAGGCCATGGTCAGAGCCAGAAGCCAAATGACTCTTTAAGCCCCTGAATTCCTGCTTGTGGGTGAGATGTGATGAGCTGAAGTTTTCCACTGCTTCAGGTGTCGCCTTTACAGGCCCCGACTTTGGAGGGATGTATTTGAGTTGGCCCTGTGCCTGGAGCCTGTTGTGTGGGGCGCCACATTTAGCAATCCGAAGCCTCAGGTGGCCCCATGCTCATCTATTTTAAACCTGGCAGTAAAGGGGAACTCATCAAAGCTAGATGTAACCAAGCCTCAAACTGCTGGATGAATTCATTCGAATTGCTGTCAAGGGGCAGCGCTAAATGGGACTTTTACTGCTGGCTACTGAGGTTGGGCCTCCCCAGAGACATCCACCAGTTAATCAACCTGTCCTAGGCACCGTGCTAGGCACTGGGAATACAGACACATACACACAATGAAATGAGCTGAGAAGGGGCTGGGGGAGACTCCATGGCAAGGGAGATGAGGAAGGAAGGAAGGGCCCATGGCCCAATGGCGGCTCAATCCTTGGGAGGTCCTCAGATGGACCTGGACATCAGAATCCAATCAGTATTGCCATAGCTGCTAGAAAGGGTGTGTCAATCTATTTCCTCATCCTAATAATTCTCCAAACCCTAACACTCTCTCTTGTGTGTGTAGTCTCTATACAAATAAATCTACTTGTTCGACTGTGGGTGAGTCACTGAAAATAGGGAGGCTAGGTTTCCTTATCTGAAAAATGAGAGGATTAGACATCTGAGGTTCCTGCCAGCTCCAGGGCCTCAGTTTCCTTATCTGAAAAACAAAGGGACTGAACTAGATGGTCTCTGAGGCCCCTTCCAGCTCTAGAACTATTAACCCCAGTCTTCACCATAGTTCTTAGTTCAGAGTAAGCATTTAACATAGATTTTCACTTTTTCTTTTGGTCATAGATCCTTTTGACAATGTTTGATGAAGCCTGTATAACCCTGCTCCTTCAATCAATCAATAAACATTTATTAAGCTCCTACTATTTGCCAGTTATCTCATTTCATCCTCATAACAAAGAGAAAAGTGTTATTACTACCCCTGTTTTATAGATGGGGAAAGTGAGGCAAAGAGGTTAAGTGACTTGCCCAGGGTCACACAGCTATAAGCATCTAAGGTTGAATTTGACTCTCAATTTAATGATCTTTCCACTGTCTGGAATGGCTCCCTACCTCCATCCTGATTATTTCAAAATCGATTGATGACCCAGCCTGCTTTGAGCACCACATGTTAAGCAACCACTCGATCAATATTAAGCCCCTACTATGTGCTAAGCACTGCAGCCAGACAGTTCATGCAAGTCGAAAGCACCAAGATAGTGGTGGTCAGGGAACCATGCCACTGAGGAAGTCTTGAAGGAACTGTCCGTGGTCTTTAGGTTAGGGAAGAAAAGATGGTGGAATAGCTGGGGGAGGGCACTAAGACAGCATAGCCTCTGTTTTCTGAACCGTGAAGACGTGGGAATTGCAAGCATGATCACGGGATCGTAGCCTCAGCTGGATGGCGCTCAGAGCCAGCTAGTCCAGCCCCCTCATTTTACAAAGGAAGAAACGGAGGTGTGAAGGGCCTTCCCTGAGGCCCCACAGATGGGAAGCGTTAGAGATGGGATATGAACCCAGGCCGTGTGGCTCCCGGAATCCTTCCCACTAGAGTAGGCTGGCTCCCGGGGCTCTTTCTGCAGCTGGCTTTTCAATGTGCTGTTCAGATGGGCTGAGGATGGCCTTATTTGGTGGCCCAGCTGCGAGAGGTGATGGTGGCATCTGGACGGCAGGAGAGTGGAGGGATGACTGCTGAGTGTGACATATCACCACCGCCCAGTGCCTGTGGAGCTCAGCGAGGACAGGGAGTGTTCGGATTGCCAGGCCCAGCTGGGGACTCTTGTTTCAGACCCAAACTGCTTCCTGAGCCCAGCCCTTGCTTGGAGGGGCTCAGTCTTATTCAGCAGATAGGGCCCACAGACCTGCCCATCCCAGCCAGGAGCATTGGAGAACCGAGTTCAGATTCCACCTCTGACACTTAATAGCTTGTGACTCGAGCAAATCACTTAATTTCCTCAACTCTAAGATGGAAATAATAGTACCATGTTACCTACCTTGCAAAGGGCCCTGCAGCTCAGATAAGGCTAAACCTGGCTTGAGGAAAAGAGGAAGTCCCTGTTAGGAGTATTTGAGCCAGACTTGGAAATGGAGGGTAGACACACATGTGCGCACTCACACACACATACATATACACGCATGTGTGTACATACACGCACACTCACACACTGCCCCCAGGCAGGAGAGGACAACATGAGCTAAGATAGGCAGGCATCCTGGTGCTCTTTCCAGCTGAGTTCTGGCTCTTCAGGCTTGGCTGCTGGGGTCTGGGGGGAGCCTCTCATAGACCCTGCCCAGAGAGGACTAAAAGAGTCCAGGATGCACAAGCTTTTCCCTCCCTCTTCAATCCCAGGATCCCTGGATTCGGGGTCTGGAGTTTGGAGGTGCCTCAGAGCTTGTCTGGTCTAAAGCCCTCCTTTTAAAGAGGGAGAAGTTGAGGGTCCCAAGTTGATACAGCCAGTAAATAGCAGGGCAGTGATCTGAACCCAGGTCATGGGATTATAGCCCCGGGTGATCCCAAAGGAACTTCCAGTTCTGTTGTTTTGCAGAAAAGGAAGCTGAGGCTTATGCCAGTCAGGGCACAGAGGTAGTGATTTTCAGAGGTAGGATTTGAACTCAGGTCTGTATATTCTTTGCACTGTACTTTGGTCTCAATCTGGAGTTGGTGTGCCCTAAACCTAGCCTGCAGACCCCAGACCTCTGCAGAGCCTGTGCTGGTGCTAAGGTCTGAATGGCAGGATCTCCCCCAAGGAGCTCAAACCTTCTCCCTGTGTTGGGTACAAGTGATGGGATACTTTCTTGTGCCTTCTACTTCTTCCTCTCTCCTTTGCTTGGCCTAGCACATGGCACGTTCCCAGGCACATAGTAGGCTCTTTTATTAAATGATTATCACCTGACTGGCCTCACCAGGGCCAACCCGCCAAGCTGAGCCATGGCCCCACTCAGGAGTCTGGCCCTGACTGTTAGCTGCCTATGAATGGATTCATTCAGACACAGACTCTCATTTCCCAGAGCTGTGAGAGAGAATGCTGGCCTGTGCCCTGTCTGGGAAGGCTCAGAATGTTAGAACTGGAAGGATCCTTAGAAATCATCTGGTTCTAAGATCTGTGATCTGAGGTCTAATGTTGAAAGGAACCTCCAATCAAGGTCACCCCCCCCCCATTTTACTGATGGGGAAACTGAGACCCAGAAAGGGAAGTGACTCAGAACCCCAAATCCAGAGCTAGAGGGGACCCCAGAGGCCATGTGGTTTAGCCCCTTACTTTTACAAGTAAGGGGAAACT
>WOXC01007607.1:70000-181053 GCA_011680675.1 Gymnobelideus leadbeateri
CCCTAAATTACCCTGTTATCACTTTTGAATTCACTTGTCTGTGTAAATATTGTCTCACCGCCCCCCTGGAATGTAAGCTCACAGCAGAGAGCTGTCCGAATGAGTTCCTTGTTCTCACTGACCATCCCAGGCCCTCAGGTTCCTCATCTGAGTAATACTTACTGGTAAATAGCACCTGCCTTATATACACCTCCAAGGTTTGTTTTGATGATGAAATAAGATCATAGATATGGAAGTACTTTGTAACCTGGACATTTGCTATGCAGATTTTGGGTTTGGTCATATCTGTCGGTCTGCTAGCTCTGACATCCACCCTTCCCCCACCCCCATCCTAGCCAGTCATCAGCAGGGTCACTAGAGGCAGTAAAAGTGGACTCCATTAATACTTAGGACCATGGCTTTAGAACTGAGAAGTTAGTGATTTATTTACCCAAGGTCACACTAGTTAGTAAGAGGCAGAATCAGGATCCGAACTCAGGTCTTCTTTGCTATAAATCCAGACCATTGTTTCCCACTGACATTGTTTCCCACTTGAACTTCCCAGTGGGGGCTTCTCAGCCTGAGATCTGAGCTTTGCAGCACATAGGACTTTACTTGCTGACACATGCTACAGGAAATGGGCATTTTCTCAGTTGTTTTCTTGCTGAATTATGGCTGTGTCTAAAAACAACTTACCAAGAATTTGGACCCTAAGAATCGGTGGGATCCAGATCCAGGATCCATTGCTCAAAAGAAATCCGGCCTCCCTTGTAGATAACTGTGGTCATCACTGCTCAGGGACGGGTGTGAAGCCTTCAAGACTGAGCATGAGGATGCTGGAATTTCAAAGCCCAGAATGTAAAAACAAAAAGAAAAGAAAAAGAAACAAAAAACCCACAAAACAAAACAAAACAAAACCCCAGCAGTAGGTAACTTGGAGAGCATCTAGATTGATCCTTTTACTTTTAGGTAACCCATCAGCCTCTATCAGTGAACAGTGTTCCAAGTGTGTGCCTATATTGTAGGCCACCTGTTTCTTGGGGGACCTAATGCTGGCATGGAAGGGTCAGCCATGACAGAAATGTATCTATGTAGCTTTGGCCTCAGTTTCTTCCTGTAAAGTGAGCAGTTTACAATAGGGGTTTCCAGAGGGTGTCTAGGTGGCACCAGCCCTGGAGTCAGGAGGACCTGAGTTCAAATCCAGCCTCAGACACTTGACACACTAGCTGTGTGACCTTGGGCAAGTCACCTAACCCCCATTGCCTTGCCTCCCCCCCAAAAAACAAACAAATCAAAAAAAAAAAGCAATCAGGGTTTTTAATGTTCTTTTGAGCTCAAATATTTTCAACCTCTCATAGCCCTAATTAATCAATTAGCCAGTGAGTGAGAAGGTGTTAAGTGCCTACTCCTTGCCCAGGCTCTGTGCTAGAAACTGGAAATACAGAGATGAAAATGAAACCTCCTGGGGGTTACATTCTAGGCATTCTTGTTCAGGTCTGTGAATATGAATGGGGGGAAATTACATTTTTATTTTCACTCACTTCTAATGGAAATTTAGCATTTCCTTCAATTATGAAGGAAAATATTCTGAGAAAGGGTCCACAGGTTTCACCAGATTTCCCAAGGTCCTCAGGGTACAGAAGAAGGATGAAGTACAAGTACCCCTTATATATATATAAGGGAATGCAACGTGCATGTATACTGGCAGGCACAAGATGTACAGAACAGCCAGGTGCAGCCATAGTGCATAGAGCACAGGGCTTGGAGTCAGAAAGACTCACCTTCCTGAGTTCAAATCTGGCGTCAGACACTTCCTAGCTGTGTGACCCTGGGCAAGTCACTTCACCCTGTTTGCCTCAGTTTCCTCATCTGTAAAATACACTGCAGAAGGAAATGGCAAACTGCTCTAGGGTCTTTGCCAAGAAAACCCCAAATGGAGTCACCAAGAATTGGATATGAGTTAAATAACTGAACAACAACAAAATGTATAGGAATAAATACAAGGCGACTTGAGAATGGAAATATTACCATGGAGAAGGGAGAGAGGGAGTGGGGTGGATGAGGAAAGGCATGAAGCCAAAGGGAGGGTTTGACCTGATGTCAAAGGGAATTAGAGATCCTAAGAGACCGAGGTGAACGTGGGGTGCCTTCCAGGTGCTCACCATGTCATGGGTCTATAGGATCTTAGCTCTAGGGCTGGAAGGGCCCTTAAAGACTGGCAAGTCCAATCCCAGATGAGGAAACTGAGGCCTAGGCAGCCTGAAATGGCTTGCCTAGCATCACATAGCTAGTAACTCTCTGGGGTGGGATTTGAACTCGGATCTTTCTGAATCCCAGTTCAGTGCTCTATCCACCACTCCCTGCTGCCTCTACTATGCCAGCCTGTCCAAAATGGGGTTATCTTCTCCTCCCCATCCCCACCTGGCTGCCCGACACACACAGCAATCCCACCCCTCCTCCAAGCTTCCCTATTTCTGTTCACAGCACCTTTCCCGTTGCTGATTCACAGCCTCAAAGTCATCCTTGGCTCTCCCCCACCCTCAGGCCTTGTTTCCCATCACTTGCCAGATCCACCCTGTTTTCTCCTGTTTCCTTCTCTCCACTCACATGGCCGTGAGTCTCCTGGTCATTTCCCAGACCCGCCATTCTATCTTCTTTCTGTCTCCATTCATTCACACAGGTCACTCTCGGGAACACAGAATGCACAGCTGGCTGACCACTGCTGCTCAGAATCCTTCTGATAGATCAGGGCTCCCCTCAGGTGCTGCCTTCTTGGAGGAGCCTCCTCCAACCCCTTCTCCAATTGCCTTACATTATATCTCCTTCCTTAGGGTTAGTGTGGTACAGCAGATAGGGAGCTGGCTTTGGTGCCTACAAGACCTCAGGTCAAGTCTCACTCTGACACCAGCCGGCCGAATGACCTTGGGCAGGTCATGTTGGGAGCCAGCACTCTTAAGACTGTGAATTTCAGAGAAGGAGTTGACTTGCATCAGCCAAGGAAAATGCATCTTGATGCTCACCTTCAGCTAGGAGAGTTTCCCTTACCTTTGGGAATAAGATGGCCCTGCACCCAAACTTGTAAGTCCTGTGGAGCCTCTGAGTTAATTCTAAAACCTCTCTCTGAGTTAATTCCAAAACCTCTCTTCCCAAGACATGATTCCCAGCAGCAGTGGGACAGGCAAAGAAAGACAATAAAATGCTGATAATAAGCCCTTAGGTTTACAGTCTTCAGAGGGCTTTCATGTCTAGCAATCTCACTTTATCCTCATGACAACCCCATGAGATGGGCAGGGCACATGCTATTACCATCATTTTATTGATGAGAAGATTGAGGCCCAGTGAAGTGAATTCCCTGAGGTCACATAACTTGCAAATAGGGCACTTGGAGAATTTCTTCTAATTCAGGGTTCTCATAAATGGTGCTTATCACCTGTGTGACCTTGGAGAAGTCACTTAGCTCACAAATACACCCTTAATATCCTCATCTGTAAAAGGAAAGACCATCACTGATGGTCCTAGAAGCCCCCAAAATCTGTAATTCTATGGTCTTACCTATTAATGTCTCTGAGATTCAGTTTCCTCATCTGTAAAGTGAGGAGGACCAGATGGCCTTTTGGGGTCCCTGCCTGCCCTAGGATCCTCAAAACTGCTCATGAACCACCTTCTACTTGATTCCTTTTCTGACTCACCCCAACTGTTCAGGCCCTTCCTGCCAAAACTTTACCCTGTATTTACCTTAATCATATTATTGTAGGTCCTTATTTCTCTGAATATTGTCTTATCTAAGAGAATATGAGTTTCCTGAGGGCACAGGACCTGCCGTTACATAGTGGGCTTTTAATAACAATTTTTTGATTGATCGATATGCTCTGTTAACTATCTGTGGAGAACACAGATCTTCGTACTGTCTCTGACAACATTATTTATCCCCAAGGGGGCCAGCTCCTGAATCACACTGCTTTTGGGGGTACAAATGATTCAGGGGGAAAGTAGAAAGCAGAAAGGAGCATTCATGATGGTTGATACACATTCTTAATGTGATTTAAAGTCCATTTACGGTGAACATTATTCCACAAAGGAGCAGCCGAAGATTAGAATCCATTTTCGGTCATAAATTTTGCAGGAGCCAACAGAGACATCCATACAGACTTAAATTTAAGACAAGGGTAGAGGGGTCTTTCACTTTGTTTTTAGCCTGGCAACTAATGGGAAGACGGGAATAAACAAAGCATTAACCACGAAGCCTGGAAGGCCTTCGAGAATTTGTGTAGCTTTCTTTCCAGAAGCAACATTGAGTTTCCTCTTCCTCACCCCCTCTGATCCATAAACCAGCTTTGCATAATTTCATAATTCATTTTTGTCATCCCATCTCCAGAAGCGACATGAGCAGGAATATTAACAGTATCATGCACATGCTCAGACTTATTGAGCATTTATTTTCACTAATGACAACTTTAATTCATGTTTCTTCAGTGACTGCAGGTTCAGGAAGGGCTTTCCTTGCAACTCTGAAGTAGGAGGAGAAAGGGACCTTCAGAGACTTGATCAAAGTCACAGAAGCAATAAGTGTTGGTGATCATTTTGTATGCTGGTCTCTTTTCTCTTCCTTGTGTTTGCTACTTGTTATAAGTAGGATCATAGGCTTAGAGCTGGGAAGGTACCAAACCCCCTCATTTAACAGATGAGGAAATTGAGGCCCAGAGAAGGAAATTTCCAGCATGGGTTGTTTTCATTTTTTTAAAATGGAGCCTATAATTCCAATGATATAAGGAATTCACAGATGAAGAAAATCCCTTTAACATTATAGGTCATCACCTTCTTTGCAAATTATGGCCACAAAGCAGGGATTCTTACCCCGGGGACTGTGAACTTGTTTATACCTTCTCTGGCCCTCAGTGACTTCATTCATCTATAAGATGAGGGGGTTAGATTATATGATCTCTGAGGTCCCTTCGAGCTGTGCCAATGTGATACCATGACCTTCCAGCAAAGGTTCTAAATTAGAGGTCCATATTACAATTTCATATGTGTGTATATGTGTGTTTGTGTATGTGTGCATGTACTGAGAACTGTATTTCAATTTAATTGGTCTCCTATATAATCCTAAGTATTTTATTGTGTACCTTTAGAAACATGACTCCAAGAAAGAATCCATAGCTTTTACCAGACTGCCAAAAATAGTTAAGAACCACTGGAGATTTGCCTAGACTTACAGAGGTGGGGAACCTGTAGCCTTGAGGACACATGTGGCCTTTAAGGGCTGCACGTGAGGACCTAGAGGGCCACATATGGACTCAAAGCTTCAGGTTCCTCACCCCTGGCCTAGAAGACTGAGAAGTTAGGTGACTTGCCCAGGGTAACAAAACCAGTATGTGTCAAATACAAGACTTAAACACAATTCTTCCTGGTTTCATGACCAGCCATCTATCTATTCTGCATTATTAAATGTCAGATTTTTAAAGGGTTTAAAAATTTTACATGCATTTATCTCTTTTTTAATAGTATTTTATTTTTTCCCCAATTACATGTCAGGGCAATTTTTAGCATTCATTTTTACAAGATTTTGAGTTCCAAATTTTTCTCCCTCCCTGCCTCCCCTCCTCTCTTCCTAAAATGGTAGGTAATTTGATATAAGTTATAAACATGCTATCATGTAAAACATATTTCCATATTAGTCACAGTGAAGACAGAAGAAACAGTTCAAAAGGAAAAAAGCACAAAAAAGAATGAAGTAAGTAAAAAAAATGCTTTGATCTGCATTCAGAGTTCTTCAGTGCTTTATCAGGATGTGGATGGCATTTTCCATCATGAATTGTTAATACTTCTAGAGCTTGGATCATCGTGTTGCTGAGAAGAGCATAGTTTATCATTACACAATGCTGCTGATACTGTGTACAATGTTTTCCTGGTTCTGCTCATTTCACTTTGTATCAGTTCTTACAAGTCTTTCCAGGTTTTTCTGAAACCTGCCTGTCCATCATTTCTTATTGCACAATAATATTCCATTATATTAATATACCACAGCTTGTTCAGACATTGCAATATTTTGCCACCACGAAAAGGGCTACTATAAATATTTTTTGCATATGTAGGCCCTTTTCCCTTTTTATGATTTTTTTTGGGATATAGATAGTAGTGGTATTGCTGGATCCAAGGGTGTACATAATTTGGTTGCCTTTTTGGGTATAGTTCAGATTGCTCTCCAGAATGGTTGGATAAGTTCACAGCTCCACCAACAGTGCATTGATGTTGAAATTTTCTCACGTCCTCTCCAACATTCATAATTTTCCTTTTTGACAGATTAGCCAATCTCATAGATGGTACCTCAGAATTGTTAATTTGCATTTCTCTAATCAAAAGTGATTTAGGGTACTTCTTCATGTGCTTTGATTTCTTCATCTGAAAACTGCCTGTTCATATTCTTTGACCATTTATCAACTGGAGAATGATTTGTATTCTTATAAATTTAACTCAATTCTGTATATATTTGAAAAGTGAGGTCTTTATCAGAGATACTTGCTGTAAAAATTGTTTCCCAGCTTTCTGCTTTCCTTCTAATCTTGGTTGATTTGGTTTTGTTTGTACAAAAGCCTTTTAATTTAATATAATTGAAATGATCAGTTTTACATTTTGTAATGTTCTCTATCTCTTCTTTGGCCATGAATTCTTCCCTTCTCCATAGATCTAACAGGTAAACTATTCCTTGCTCTCCTAAATTATTTATGGAATCACCCTTTATGTCTAAATCATTTTGACCTTATGTTGGTATACAGTGTGAGATGTTAGTCTATGCCTAGTTTCTGCCATATTATTTTCCAGTTTTCCCACAGTTTGTTTGTTTTTTGTCAAGTAAAAGTTGTTATTCCAAAGACTTGGGTCTTTGGTTTATTAAGCATTAGGTTGCTATGGTCATTTACTACTGTGTTTTGTGTAGCTAATCTAGTCCACTGATCTATCACTGTATTCCTTAACAAGGATGAGATAGTTTTGATGATTATTGCTTTATAATATAGTTTAAGATCTGGTATTGCTAGGCCACCTTCCTTTGTATTTTTTTTTTCATTTATTCCCTTGATATTCTTGACCTTTTGTTCTTTCAGATGAGTTTGGTTGTTATTTTTTCTAGCTCTATAAAATAAAGTTTTGGTAGTTTGACTGGTATGGTACTAAACAAGGAAATTAACTTAGGCAAAATTGTTATTTTTATTGTATTGATTCGGCCTACCCATGAGCAATTGATATTTTCCCAGTTGTTTAGATCTGATTTTATTTGTGTGAAAAATGCTTTGTAATTGCATTCATATAGTTCCTAGGTTTGTCTTGTCAGGTAGACTCCCAATATTTTATATTGTTTATAGTTATTTTAAAATGGAATTTCTCTTTCTGTCTCTTCCTGCTGGACTTTCTTGGTCATATAAAGAAATTCTGACGATTTATGCAGGTATGCCTTATATCCTACAACTTTGCTAAAGTTGTTAATTATGTATGCCAGTTTGTTTTTTAGCTGATTCTCTAAGTTTACCATCATATCATTTGCGAAGAGCAATAGTTTTATTTCCTCATTGCCTCTTCTAATTCCTTTCTTTTTTCTTATTGCAATAGCTAACATTTCTAGTACTGTATTGAATAACAATACTGAATTGGTGATAATGGGCATCCTTGCTTTACCCCTGATCTTATTGGAAAGTCTTCTAGCTTATCCCCATTAGAGATAATGCTTTCTGATGATTTTAGATAGATACTACTTATCATTTTGAGGAAAACTCGCTGTTTTTAATAGGAATGGGTGCTGTATTTTGTCAAAAACATTTTTAAGCATATATTGAAATAATCATATGATTTCTGTTGATTTTGTTATTGATATTGAACCAATCCTGCATTTCTGGCATATATCCCACTTGATCATAGTGTACAGTCCTGGTGATATATTTCTGTAATTGCCTTGCTAGTATTTTGTTCAAAATGTTTACATCTATAGTCATTAGGGAAATTGGTCTATAATTTTCTTTCTCTGTTTTAGCTCTTCCTGGGTTAGGTATCAGCACTATATTTGTGTCATAAAAGGAGACTGATAGGACTCTGCCTATTTTTCTACATAGTTTATATAGTGTTGGAATTAATTGTTCTTTAAATGTTTGGTAGAATTCACCTGTGAACCCATCTGGCCCTGGAGATTTTTTCTTAGAGAGTTCATTAATGACTTGTTCAATTTCTTTTTCTAAGATGAGGTTACTTAGGCATTCTATTTCCTGATCTGTTCACCTAGGTAGCTTATATTTTCATGAATATCCATTGATTTCACTCAGATTGTCAAATTTATTGGCATATAACTGGGCAAAATATTTCCTTTGCTTTAATTTCTTCTTTACTGGTGGTGATTTCATTCTCTTCCTTTTTGATACTGGATATTTGGTTTTCTTCTTTCTTTTCATCAAATTAACCAATGGCTTATCTATCCTATTAGTTTTTTCATAAAATAAGCTCCTAGTTTTATTTTATAACTCAATAGTTTTTCGGGTTTTTTTTTTTTTACTTTTGATTTAATTAATCTCATCTTTGATTTTCAGGATTTCCAATTTGGTGCTCAACTGAGGATTTTTAATTTGTTCTTTTTCTAGTTTTTATTTTTAATTGCACCCCAATTTATCTCTTTTTCCATTGCTTCCCAACCTCAGTTGAAGAAAAAGAAAGGAAGGCAAAATCATCACAAATATGCGTGGTCTAGGAAAGCAAAGTCACTCATCGGTCATGTCTAAAAATATACATCTTGTTCTACATCTTGAATCCATCACATTTCTGGCAGGTGAATGACATGTTCCATCTTCAGGCCTTTGGAGTTAGGGTTTAGCATTGCATCGATCAGTGTTCTAAAGTTAAAAGATTTTTTAATTAGTGTTGGAGCCTGTATTTTAAGCCAGATTTCCTACCTCATGTCCATTGGCCTTTCCCATCTCTCTGATGCCTTCCATGAGATCCCTTGTAAAGAGCTGATGGCCCCTTCCATCCTCCATTCCTTGAGTGTTTCTGGGTTTTATGGAGGAAGGCACAGTTATATCAGATATTAACCTGCTAAGAAGATGGCCTTGAATTTTGCAGGTACCAGCAAAGTTGCAGGAGGGATGTCTGCCATTGTGTTCTGCATGGGTAGTCAACCTGGCTTTTCATACTATCAGCTTCAGTCTGGCTCTCCTCCATGTCTCTGTTGAGTGCAGAGCTGTGCTGCCTAATGGATTAGGGGAGAAATCAGCATTTGTTCTCTAATCCTGGATGTTTATAAATTGCTATTAATTACTGTGGAGAGAAGCAGTCCATGCCCGAGTGGCCACAAAGAGTCCACATCCACTTCTTTAATTTGCCCATCCAGATGGCAAACAATATATCTCAATTCGCAAAACGGGGTCCCTGGTTCTGGGCAGAGCCCATATGTAGTTCCTGATCCTTAATGGGCACTAATTGGAGTCATTATGCCTGTTATAAATCAAAACAAGGGGCCCACCCTGTGCCAGGACAAGCCATGCTGTGCTGTAATGAAGAGACAGTGAGCCGTCTCCAGGACGCTGGGCCCAATGCTGGAGATTGGAAGGGAGTTTGAGAGGATGAAAAAGTAAGGACTTTTTTTTAAAGGAGAGAGACCTAAGTATGTTTATAGAGAACAGGGACAGAGCCAGTAGATTGGGTGGGGTATAGGGGGAGATTAGAGGGGAAAACTGAATATGAATGCCATTGCTTTCCACATGACCAATCAAATAAGTATTCATTAGGCACCTACTGTATGCAAGGCACTGGGCTAAGCACTAGGAAAGGAAAAGACAGTCCTGGCTCTCTAGATGCTCCCAGTCTAATGGACAAAGACTATATACAAACAAGATATATAAACAGGGTAAATTGGAAGTAATCGGCACTTATTAACTGTCTACTGTGTACCAGGAACTGTGTTAATTAGGGAAAACACCAGGAAACAGTCATTTCCTTCAAGGAGCACACATTAGACTGGGGAGGTCATGCGTAGAGAACTAGGCACATACAAATAGCTGGCGTTTATAGAACACTTTGAGGTCTGAGGGATTATCTCAGTTGATCCTTACAAAAACCCTATGAGGTGGGTGCTATTATCCCCATTTCACAGATGGAGAAACCGAGGCAGGCAGGAGTAAAGTGACTTGTTCAGGGTCTTACAGCTAATAAGTGTCTGCAGCAAGTCCAGCGCTATTTCCCCTGTGCTATCTAGATGCTTAATGCATATATGCAGAGAAGATAACCAGAAAGGGGAGGGCATTAGCAGCGAAAGGGAGCAGTAGAAGCCTCCTGCAGATGGTGGGACTGGGGCTGAAACTTTAAGAGAAAATGGAGTGGAGGTGAGAAGAGGGAGTCTATACATTCAGTCCTAATCTCTCCCTCGAACTCAGATCCTCATTTTGCACTTCCAGCTTAGGAGTCCCCAATCTTGAGCCTGTCATTCAGGGCCCTCCACCATCAACAGCCTTATCTGCCAAGGCTCCTCTTAACTGCTCTAGTCAAGCAGGAGGTCTCTGGGGGCCCCAGCACAGGTGATGCTCATTTTCTGTTTCCGTGCCTTTGCCCCTACAGTACCTCCTACCTAAAATGCCCTCTCCACTCTCTACCACCAGTCCAGATTCTTGAGTCAAGTTCAGGGCATCCCTCCTCCAGGAAGTCTTTAAAGAGAAGGTGGGTCACATCAGCACTGTTGGGTTCTTGAGGACCTCTTGCTGTGTTTCCTCTTGATGTGTGCTCCTGACAAGTCTGGCCAGGAGACAGGCCGGCTTCACTCACTCGTGGGGCCCCCAAATTAGTGTGCCCCTTAATGCCAGCTGCCACTGTGAATGCCAGCCATGTCTCTTTCTCTGGGCCCCAGCCAACTGTTGGTCTATGGGCAACAAGACAAGGCATGGAAGTCTAGAGACACGCTGAATGGAGGGAGGTTAGCGGGTCACCAAGAAGTGCGTCTCTCCCCAGATTCCTGCGGCTTGGCCAACCAGAGGAATTGATTGGTCTCCCCTTATGGAATGTAAGCTTGTTGGTTGATTGACTGACTGATAATATCTACCTCCCAGGGTTGTTTTGAAGGTTGAATGGGATGATGTGTGTGGAGTAGTTCAAGGTCCTGAAAGGATGTCTTCATTATTAGGTCTTTGGCACAGTGTGACCAGACTTCATCACTTCATGATGGAGGGCAGAGGTGTTTGTCAAACACCTACTGTGTGCCGGGTGCCCTGCTAGGAGCTTTACAAATACCTCATCTGATCCTCACAACAACCCCATGAAGTAGGGGCTATTACTTTACTATTTCCATCTTAGAGTTGATGAAATTGAGGCAGACAGGCCCGGGGACTTGTCCAGGGTGGAACTCCTGATAAGTGTTTGAAGCCAGATTTGATCTTCCTAACCCAGGCCCAGCACTCCATAAGCATTGCACCACTGAGTTCTGCCTCCCGTGAAGCATCACCCTTCATCACTAGTCTTCTGAGCTGTCTGTCCCTGTCTCTATGTGTGTCTGTCTGTCTGTCTCTATCGTTTATCTTCAATTTACCCCAACAGTACCTTCTATGGGTCCCCCTACCATTGATTCACTGATTAGTGGATATATACTTCCCAGGCTGAGCTGTTCCAGCCCTGCCCACCCTCTGGGCAAGTAAGCACTTTGGCCTGTGGATTAGATGCCGTCTTTGGTCAAGAAAGACCAGGATGAATCAGTGCCTCTTTCTGAGCTGCCGACTGGACCTGTCTCCTTCTCAGCAGAATCTGCAGGGTCTTTTAGGATCAGACCAATTCATCAGCATTTACTATGTGACAGGCACTGAGCATACAAAGGGAAAAAATGGAACAATCGTTCCTCGGACTGTCACATCAGAGTCGGAAGGACCTTAGAGGACGTGCCGTTCCACCACTTTGGTCCAAAAGCACTTAGGTGTAAGTCAGGCGCTGCGCTAAGTCTTGGGGATACAAAGAGAGGTGAAAACACAGTCCTTTTACAGATGAGGAAACTGAGGCTCACAGTGATGGAATGCCCTGCTTTGTGTCACATAACTAGCATGCGTCTGAGGCAGGACTCTGTGCTCCTCTGAGCTGTCTCACCTGCCTCCATGGCCCCCACCCCCTGCCTGTGCCACTCGGCTTGGTCCTCTCCCAAGGGCACCTTGTTATCTATCGCCATTTCATAAAGATGCAAAGGCAGATATTGGGGCTCCCCAGTTTCCTGCTGTGCATCTTCTCGCCTCCCCTCTCTGCTGTGGCCCGAAGTCAGCCTTCCATCCCCTGCCCTCCCACAGACTTATCCCTGAACCATTTATTTAGCCAGCAGCCAGGCAGGGTCTCGTGACTGCTACTCCAGCCCAGACAGGAGCTCTTTCTATCATCGGAGCTTTCACAAGTACATCTCATCTCTCCTCCTGGATTCTAGAGTCTCAGCATCAGGATTATGGCTCCTGTGGCCTCAGCTCACCCCGACCGGGAGCTTGATGAGATTCCTAGAAGAGAAGAGAGACGTTCTGCTCTGTCTGCCTCTTTGTGATAGCCCAGTCTAGGCCAGTCACGTATGGCCCAGCCAACACCATCATGCACCCCGGCAGAGGGCTTTGCCCAGGTCTCAAGGCCTGAGCCTCGTTCTCTCTATGATACCCTGACTTTGTCCTTGCCGTGTTCCCAGCTCACCGTAGAGCAGCCCTTAGCATTCACTGAGCCCAGCCCCTTAGTCTTACAAATGAAGGAGCTGAGAGTGACCAGAGACACAGACCTAGGAGCCATCTGCCTAATTTTCAGTTCCTTTCCCTGGTTTGTCCTCCTCCCCCCACCCCCAGATATGAGGCTCCCCTAAGGGTCTATCCTGCCTCCCCCACATTCTTTGTTCTATTCTGGGACCATGGATAGGCTGATACACTGAGAGCTGGAAGGGACCTGGAGGTATCTCGTCCAACCCACTCATTTTAGAGATGGGGAAACTGAGACCTCAGGAAGTGCTGAAACTTGCCCAAGGTCACACGGCCAGATGAGGGAATTGGGACAAGCCGAGCTGGCTATGTGTTCTCCTGACGCCCCTCACCAAGTGCGGGAAGACCCCTAAGGGCAGGGGTCCAGATGCTTTGGTGCCAAAGCCTGGTGCCCGTGTATGGACTGAGCCCCCTGCGTTTCATCCCAAGCCTCTCTCTGGGGTTTTATCTGTCTCTGCTGCTGTTGATGCCGTGGGTTCCTGGTGTTGACTCAGTTTCTAGAGTCAATGTTTGCTCTTGTCCTTCTCTTCTGGCTCCTCTCCCTTCCCCAGACCAAGGGGTGAATTCATAATTACCCTTGACTTTGGAAAGCGCTGGTGGGAGGGAGGCGGAGATGGCGGGCTGTACAGCCCATCACTCCATGGCTTCTTGGGAAGAACAGCTGTCCGTCCATCACTGTGACCGTTCTCCATTGATTCATGTGCTGCTCACTCCATCAGGCCAGGGGGCAAGTTGGAAATGGGGGGAGTGCCTCAGAGGACTCTTTACAGTCCAGCTGGCTGTCAGCAGCCCAGATGTAACTAGCAACCAAGGTTAGGGAGTCTGGGACCATAGACAGAGCATGGGAAGGCAAATGCCATCTCTAAGACAAAGGGGTGAAAGGGGGCCCTTTATGTAAGAGAGGCTTGGACTAGATGTCCCCCCCACAAGTGCCTTAGATAACTAGGGTCCTGAGGCAGGCTCCATGACCTTGGTCTGTTTGTTTGGTTTGTTTTTTTTTTTTATTTTAATTATTTCAACAAAATATAATCCTGTGTCTTTTATTCTCTACATTTTCTGTCCTCTTTTCTTCAATTTTTTAAATTTAAATTGTTTTAAATTTTAAAAATTAAATGAAAGCTTTTTAAATTAAATTAATTTTTTAATTTATGGAATAAAGCAAGCATTCCCATAACATAGTATAATGAAAAAGATGATGGCATATGAATTTTCAACCATGAGTCTGAGAAGAGGCCTATAAGCTTCACCAGGCTGCCTGAGGGCTCAGTGACACACCCAGAAGGTGAGGGATCCCTGCTTTAGGACTGAAGGATCATTGGAGTCATGATTTTAGAGCCAGAAGGGACTCCAGAGGCCGTCTAGTCCCATCCTTTCATTTTACAGATGAGGAAACTGAGGCAGGAGCTAGAAATGTCTTGCCCCCAGGTCATATGAGACATAAAGAGCAGACTTAGGATTCCAGCTTGGCTCCTGGGACTCAAAGCACAGCTTGGAAAAGTAAACAATAGAAACAGCTCGTCAGCATAGGCAGGTTATGCTCATAAGCAGAACTCACTGAGAGTAGTCCAGAGGTTGATAGATTTGGGGACTGAAGGGACAGGCAGCAGGCTATCATACAGGTGAATTGGGAGTCAAAGGACCTAGGTTCAGATCCTGGCTCTAGCATTTACTAGCTTTGTGACCTTGACCAAGTCCTTTAACTTCTCTGGGCTCAGTTTCCTCATCTGTTAAAAAAGATGGGGGGAGTACAAGGCACTATTTATATGTGTGTGTGTGTGCACGCACGTGCGCACACGCGCATGTGTGGCAATCAGGGTTAAGTGACTTGCCCAGGGTCTCACAGCTAGTATGTGTCTAAGGCCAGATTTGAACTCAAGTCCACCTGTCTTCAGGGCCGGTGTTCTATCCACAACCTACTATTAAGACACCCTAAGGGATGTAGATAGGAATTTGGTGTGGTTTTGTCTTCATACACATTACAGTCTCATAGGGAAGATTCATTCATTCATTCAGAAGCATTCATTAAGCACTGACAGTGTGCCCATATGAAGGCAAAAAGGGAACTGTTCATAGGCTCAGGACCAGCTTGCTCCCTCTCCTAGGAAGGTGGGCAGTATGACAGACACAGATAAGTAAATGTAAACATGCATCAGCAAGCATTTATTAAGTGCTGACTGTGTACCAGGCACCATGCTAGGTGCTGCAGATCCAAAGACCAGTAAAACAATCCCTGCCCTCAAGGATCTTACATTCTTTTGAATGAAACATTTTATAACCCTGAAACCATAATATTGTACAATGCTATGAATGAACAGAAAGCAAGGCAGTCCTGTAATTGTTCTGCTGGTGGCATAATCCAGGCACTGAGGAGCACAGAAGAGGGAGAGATCCCTTTCAACTGGGGAATCATGGAGAGAGTCCACATAAGTGACAGTGTTTCCAGTGAGCTAGGAAGGATGGGCAGGGTTGTGTGGGGCAGGGATTAAAGGGACGGCATCTTGGGTGGAGGAACAATGTGACTCAAAGGCTAGGGGGTAGGAAAGGAAAGCATGGAAGATGGCAGACTGTCTCCTTTGGCTGAGCCATGGGATTTGTGATAGGAGAAAAAAAGATGGAGGGAAGGTTGGGGCCCGATTATGGAGAGACTGAAACTCCAGGCTGAGATTTTTGAATTTGGTATGTCAGCAGCTCTCAAGGGAGAATCAATTCCCTTGCATCGTGTTATTAAAAACAACATCTCTCTTGTTTTAACCCATCCCTGATTGACAGCCCTATAGTGCAGGGGTGTTGTCAGCATATGCTACAAGGCTTTTGTCAGTGTATTGTGTTTCTGCCTGTCTAGCATTGACAAGGCAGCTTTGTAGTGAGTGCCCTTGGCTTGTTAGGAGTGCCTAAGAATGCTTTAAATGTGGAGATGCCATAATTCCAAGCATTAGTTATATTAAATCGTTTGTATTGCCCCTACCACCTTTTTGGATCCTAAAAAAAATTTATTTTATTGGTCTGACCTTGTGATTTCATTAACAGAGGGAACTCCCAGTGAGAAAGATCCCTCCCCAAGTATAGGTGAGCACCTTCTTTGCACTTAGAATACTAGACCATTGCTTAGAATCCTAGGTTAAGTGACTTTACCAGGGGCACATGGCCAGTATAAGTCAGAACAGGTACTTAAAGCCAAGTTTCCTGAATCTAGGGATGATAGACCAATATCCCACATTATTCAAACTAATAACAACAACAGTGTATATTTCCATATCACTCTAAGGTTTACAGTGGGATACAGTGGAAAGATCACTGGTTCTGCAGAGGACCTGAGTTCAAAACCGCCCTCTGATATTTACCCCCCACTCCTCATGTGACCATGAACAAGTCACATAAACTCGCTAAAGTCCGTTTTCATATTTAGTAAAATTAGGAGGTTAGATGTCATGGCCTCTGGGTCCTGCTGAACTCTAGAGCTAGGATTCTAAGATCCCAGGTCTCCCTACTTCGGGCCTTGGTTTCCTCATCTGTTAAATGAGATGGACTCTGATATTTCCTCCATCTCTAGACTTGTGATCCCATGAAGAGGGCTTTCCCCACGAGGGCCACACGAGGTAGACATTTTCTTTATGTTTAGACTGGAAAGTTGAGGCTCAGACATTGTGATTTGCCCACCGTGGCACAGCTTGGACTTGGACCCAAGCATTCTGGCTCCTAAACGGGATCATAGAGTCAGACTGAAAGCTGGAGACCATCCATTCCAAACCCCTCGTTTTAAAGAGTGGGCCAAGGTCATGTAGGTGGTAAATATTGGAAGTAAGATTTGAACTCAGGTCCTTTGACAGCAGAGCTTTGTCCCTTCCTGATATATGGACTTCCCACTGTGACGCTCCACTTTCTATGTGTCATAATCTAGGCCATCTCCATTTCCCCTGTGGTTTGATTTTCCCATCTGGATGGTGAAATTGGCTTCCTCTATTGAGAACACTTACCAATTGTGAACATTTTTATTAGGATCATAGCTGTAGAGGCTGGGAGGAACCTCAGAGGCCGCCTGATCCAATTCCCTTATTTCACAAATGAGGAAACTGAAGCCCAAGCAGGCAAAAAGTCTTGCCCAGGATCACGTAGAAACAATGAGTGAGAGGTGAAATCTGAACCCAGGTCCTGTGACCTTACGGCTCCAGACAGTTCTCTGAACTCCCAGGTAGAGCTGCACCCCTGAGTCTGAACCACTCACTGCTCCAGGCTTCTGGCTGTAGTTTAAAATAAAAAACCAGAGCTAAGAAGCCCAAGCTTTTGCATTTCCCAAGGTAGTGATTAGTGCACAGAAATGATAGACTGTCATTATCACCTTCTTTCTTTGGTTCCAGCTTCCCTCCCTCCTTTCTTTATGGCTCCAGAATGGTGCTGATCCAGTATGCACTGCAGGAGAACATCAGGATGGAGGCAGCCTGGTGCAGTGGGGAAACAAGGACTGGATTTGGAACCAGGTGATCTGAGTTCAAATCCCAGCTTCACTGTTAAATTATTAGTCAAGTCACATTCATCTAAAGTAAGGACATTGGATCAGGTGATGGCTAAGATCCCTTTACCACTAATGCTATGCTGCTACCTTCCAGGACATGAATCTGCAAACAGAATTAAAGTGAAACACGGAGAGAAAAGGTGCTTAGGGCCGCACGAGCAGTAAGTGTCCCTGGCAGGATTTGAACTCGGCTCTCTGGACTTCAAATCTAGCTTTCTAGCCACCTAGCTGCCTCCAGGAAAAATCCATGGCACCCAGTGCCATGGATGAGCATTCCATTGCCTTAACCACTTAGCCACCTCACCTGCAGATATCAGTAGGGAAGAGACTATCTCTGGCCATTTGCTTTGATCACCCAGAAATGATCTAATTAAGGGAAAGCCTTGGGAGGATTTGATTCTTGAATCATAACATTTTTTTTCTTTTTTATAAGCAATTGGGGTTAAGTAACTTGCTCAAGGTTACACGGCTAGTCATTATTTATGTGTGGGTGCTCATTTTCTGAGGCCGGATTCGATCCCGGGTCGTCCCATCTCCGAGGCCGGCACTCTTACTCACTGTGCCACCTAGCTGCCCCAAATCATAACATTTTAATGAGCTTATCTTTAGAATTAGCAGCAAACAGACCAGGATAGTGAATAGTCTAGAGTTTGAGAATTTGGAGAATAGGAGAATTTGGTTGGAAGGGATGGAGAAGCTTGACCCATAGAAGAAAAGTCTGGGGACTAAAGGAACAGGAGAGACATGCTCTGTTTTGGCCCCAGCAGGGCAGAACTCCAGTGGTTTTGCTTGTCATAGCATGCCCATGGCTTAGCACCTGACTATGTGCCTTACACGTAGTAGGTAAATTCAGAGTGATTAATTGATATCTTTTGTTTGTACTTATAGCTATTAACGCTTAAGCTTGTACCAAGACTTTTGGGACGACCCATATATTTTGGTTGTGGCCTCCAGGGAAGCTCTTAAAGGGAAGGGATCAGTTCACTTTTGGTTTGTGTCTCTAGCCAATGGTATAATACCTGAAATGTAGTGAGCACTTAATAAAATACTTTTTGATTGAAGAAATGCAGACTATTGGGGAGGAAGTAAATATGGTGCCTAAGCTAATTAAAATAAAAAGTAAAGCATGGAAAGTGCTGAGAGGGGGCTTTGGGGTCTCAGAGGAGGGAAAGGCAGCTTCTGGTTGGGACAGAACAGGAGGGTTTGAGTTGGGTTTTGAAGAATGGATATGATTTAGACATAGGTTTAGACTTTGTTGCATGGACAATTGGAAGCCATTGATGATTTTTGAGCAGGGAGAAATATGCTGAAAGCCGAACTCTTTCCCTTCTCTTTTTTTTTTTTGGAGGGCAATTGGGGTTAAGCAACTTGGCCAAGGTCACACAACTAGTTTGTGTGTTAAGTGTCTGAGGCTGGATTTGAACTCAGGTCCTCCTGACTCTAGGGCCAGTGCTCTATTCACTGTGCCACCTAGCTGCCCCCTCTTTCCCTTCTCTTGACCTACACATAATCTGAATCACACAGTCTAACGTCATTTCCTTCATCTGTAAAAATTCAGGGGTTGGACTTGACCCCTAAGGGCCATTTTTGCTCTAAACCAATGATCACTATGCCCATGAGCATCCCAAGGGCAGTGCCCCCATTTTGCTGGGGGCATGGGTTGGACCTTTGGCAGAACAGCAACAGATAATTCCTCATCCGTATAGGAAGAGGATTGGACTAGATTGTTTCCCCATCAAACATCCAACAGGCCTCAGACTGGTTTCTGGCTCATCCACCTCCTTATCGAGGCTGACTAGTAAGATCTGTCCCTGGGCTTGCCATTTACCACAAAGCTCAGGAAAGCTTGGGGTGGGGACCTGAATCTTGCCTCTGCCTGGATGCCTTTGCCAGTTTGAATGCAGCTGGAGCCAGAGGTGAGATTAGGACAAATGGAGTATTGGTCCCAGCTGGGCGCATCAGAAGTCCCCGGATCCCCATAGGAAACACCTAAAGGGGAGAGCGGGCAGCTTCTCCTCTCCCATTCTCATGGCAGCCACTTGGTGGTCCTCCTTTGCTCTTGGGCATTGCCTGCTGCTATCTCCTAGGGGACATGTGTGTTTGTGGCTACCTTCTCCCGAGGGAATCAGCCTGTTGAAAGGAGAGAATTCTGAGCGCAGAAACAGTATAATGAATCAGCCCGTGAATTAAGAACCTACTATGCCTTAAATACAAAATATTAAAAAAAAACAGTCCCTACCCTCAAGGAGCTTACATTTTAGGGGAGATAATATGTATGTGGATAAGAATACACTGAATAAGGTATTTTTTAGAGGGAGGGCACAAAGCATCTGGAGTGGGGCAGGGACAGCCTCCTATGGAAGGTAGAATTTGGAAGACAGAAGCAAGGGATTCTACCTGACAGAGGTAAGGAGTTAAGACATGCCAGGCATAGGGAACAACGAGGGCAAACACTTGGAAAAGGGAGATGGAGTGTTGTGTGGAGAACAGTAAGAGGACCAGTAGAGCTGAGCTGTAGAGTATAGGGAGGAGAGCATCATATAAGGAGGCTGGAAAGGGAAGTTGGGATCAGGTGGGGAAGGGCTTTAAATGTCAAATAAAGGAGTGGCTAGGTGGTGCAGTGAATAGAGCACCAGCCCGGAGTCAGGAGGACCTGAGTTCAAATCCACCATCAGACACTTGATACACTAGCTGTGTGACCTTGGGCAAATCACTTAACCCCAATTGCCTTGCCTTCCCTCCTCCAAAAAGACAAAAAAATAAAATAAAATAAAGGAATGTCTGTTTGATCTTAGAGGCAGTAGGGAGGACTGGAGTTGATTGAATAAGGGGGTGACATGGTCAGATTTGTGCCTAAGGAAAAGCATTATGAACATGGTTTTACCTTTATGAGTAACGTAGGTCATATTTCCTGTTAATAACTGGGTGGTTGTTCTTGTGGGGTAATGAGAGGGGGGCTGTTGGTGGTAAAGGAGGGATGCCCAACCTAATTTCTTTGATAGAAGGAACTCCCAATTAGAAAACTCTCTCTTCTAATACTGATTGGCACCTGTTCTGCAAATGATGGTATTAGTTGCCTGGGACATTTGGAGGTTAAGTGACCTGCCTAGGGTCACACAGTTACTATGTGTCTAAGGCAGTGAACCCAAGTCTTCCTGATTCCAAGACTAGCATCCTATCCAGCATTCTACATTGGTTTTCACTGTAAATGCTGCTAATATTTAATCAAAGGATTGGATTTTAGCTCTTAAAACAACATCATGTCAATTCTCATTGACGATCTGGTCTAGGTCCTATGCTGAGTTTCACTGAGAGGGAAATAGAATAGGAGAAGCCTTGCTCCCTCATCATCAGGGAGTTCTCAGCCTGGCAGGCAAAAGGAGACTGACCAGGCAAATAAACCAAGTCATTTCACATCATGTAAGCTGGGCTGAGCATTCCCTTTAACTTCAATATTTGGTAATTCTTTGATTCTCTGTTTTAGATGGTTGAACCTATTAGATCTGATTATTAATTAATTAGATTTTAGATCAGTTAGATAGATAAGTCCATAAATGAGAAATTATTTATTAACATACCAAGCAATTGCCAGGAGAATTGTTGATCAGCCTGGATTTTCTCCTACCAGTCAAGGCAGCAGAAATTGATGCTCTAGAAAAACAAATACATTTTATTTTCCAGGTGAAAGCTCCACAAATGTTGAATTGATAATAAATGAAATCATGAACAGGGAGTTGGTAATCAGCTTCCTGAAAAGTATGATTCTTGTAGCTTATCCCTCACCTTCATTTCTGCTCTGGGGAATATAACTTGCAGAATGGTCCAGTAGAAAGAATACGAGACTTGGAGACAGAGGACCCAGGCATGAATCCTGGCTCTGCCATTAACTTGCTGTGTGACCTTGGGCAAGTCACTTTCTGCCTCGGTTTCCTCATTTGAAAAATGAGACTATTTATGATGTCTCTTCTCTGTCCCCCAGTTTCTTCTTTTATGAAATGATAGGGTTGGCTTTGAGGACCCTTCCAGTTCTAGAGCTAGGATTCCAAATAATTTCATTTCTCTGTGCCTCGGTTTTCCTTTCTGCAAGAAAGAAGATTGGACTAAATGTGTTCCTAGGTGCCTTCTGGCTTTCCTATGATTCTAAACCTCTTAGCTACTATGTGCCTCAGTTTCCCCCTCTGTCAAATGAAAAGGCTGGACTCGACCTCCGAGGGCCCTTCTGGCTCTCCGTCCATGAGTCCCTGGTCCCATAACCTCAGAGTTGTGGAGAGTGTAAGCTGACTGCACATGTGAAGACTCTCCTGCTTGTCTGAACACTGGAGTCATTCAAACCAGGTGGATGAACATCTCCCATCTCCTGCTGGGGACAGAGCAGCATTTGTGCTCTTAAAAGCTCATGGCCACAAGCCACTGATCATGAAAGAGGAAATCAGCTGAGTGTTTGAAGGCTGACAGAGAGCCCCGAGTGTGGGAGGGAGACAGAAGGCTTATCTGGCTTCAGGGATGTTTAAGCTGATTCCCTTTGCATTTAGACCCACGGTGGGGCAGGTCCGTGGTGGGATGACCTTTCATCCCCTTGTCCCCAGTGAGTGAATTGCTGCCATGTTGTTTTACTGGGTTTCTGTGTATTCCCACAGTCTCATCCAGTGATACCAGACCTCGATATCAGGCAGTCTCTGAGAATTCAGTCAGTGAATAGGCATTTGCTAAGCGCCTGCTTTTTGCTAGATTCCAGGGCTACAAAGCCAAAACAAAGCAGTCCTTGCCTTCATGGAGTTTACAGTCTAATGAAAGGCAGCATACACACAAAACAGAAGCCAAGTGATAGGGACGGGAGGAAGGGAGAGGTCAGTCAGCATGTATGAAACCCCTGCTATGTGCCATGCACCAGGGATACAAATAGAGCCAAGAGACAGTCGGTCCATCCCCTCCCAGAGCTCACAAACAGCCATGAGCAAGCACATCTGAAAGGATAAAAAAAGAAAAAAGGACAGAGGGAAGTCACTGGAATTAAAACAGTGTGACTGGGCAGCTCAGGAAGGCTCTTGGCACTCTAGGGAACTCTCCTAAGACCAGATGTGAAGATGGCCGGCGGTATTGAAGCAAAGAGCAGAAAGAGGCCCAGGCAGGTCGCCTTGGGCATATCTGCATGGACACCATCATTAGGCCCAGGGGGGTGAGAGCAAAGCCCGCTTCTGCCCTTGTCAGTGGTCCTCCTGGAGTAATTGTAAAGAGCCTAGCACAGTTGGCACTCTACAAATGTTAGCTATTATTACAATTATTACTTTACATGACCCTGATGCTTCCTTCCCCCCAGATCTATGACCTTGTCTGTGTGGCCTTGGATAAGTCATTATCCTCTCTGGGCCTCAGTGCCTGCATCATTGAGAAATCTTAGTAATCTTAGTAATCTTTCAGTGCATCTGCCTGGTCCTCACATCTCCTCAGACCCTCTGACTGGAGGGCAAAGCCATGGGCTCCAGGGCCTCTATTTAAGGAGGGGGCTCCACACAGTTTTTCTCCCCATATCCCACCAGATACACTATTTTTGGCACTCTCTGAAATGTCCTGGTGTTGCCCTGGGAACCCTTTTCTAAGTGTGTTGTCTTTCTGTATTAGATTCTAAGCTCCTTGAGGGCAGGGCCTATCTTATTTCTTCTACTCATTGTTCACAGCACTTAACACAATGTCTAGCACATAAGAGATGCCTTATAAAAGCTTGTTAATTTATTCATAAACTGAAGAGTGTTGGGAAGGTAAAGAGCTAGGAAGTGTCTGAGGCCAGATTTGAACTCAGGAAGATGGAGTCTTCCTGCCTTCAGGCCCAGGACTCCATCCACCACACCACCTTGCTACTCTGGTCCAAATACCCAGTTCAGATCCCACCTCAAGGCTTGTTACCCTGTGACTTTGGACAAATCACTTCCTCTTCTATAAAAAAGGGGGGCCTCTGAGGTCCCTCCAGTTTTATGTCCAGGATACTCTGACTCAGCCTGGGTCTCTCTCTACTGCAGCACTAATAGTATTGCTGGTACTCATGCCCTAACTACTTATAAAAGGTTCATACTAAAATTAGGCCATGAGGTATTAAATGTCATTGAAATCTGTAACAGGATCAGGGCCTAAATGCAAGTCTATCTGAGAGCTCTCAAAAAGCATGGTCTGTCCTCCCCTAACCCAGACGAGGACCCAAAGGGACAAGCCCATTCCCCTTTGGCCAGTCTCACTGGTGAGAAACGCTCAGCTCATATTTGGGGAGATGCCACTCTTCCTCTGTAAGCCCACTCCTTAGAATTGGTGGGAGTGTGACATACCATGGGAGTGGGAGACGTGTGTGAGCTACTGGCTGATTTTGCTGAATTTTTTTCTCTTTTTCTTTTGTTAAAAAAATTACTCATTTATGAGAGATGGCTCTCTGGGAGGCATTGGGGGAAATTTAGATGATATAAACAGAAAAGATATAAATTTTTAAAAAATAATTTGGGTGATGGCAAGTATTCACACATAATATGTGAATATTTTTCAAATTGGGGAAAGGGGAAAACTAGGATTTTAAAGATAAAAAGTTGGGGGAAAGTCATGGAAAAGACATTGTTCTGGAAATCAAGAGAAACCTTGGTTCCTGTCCCAACTCTAACACTTATTAGCTGAGAGACAGTGGAATGCTGCTTGGGGCAATGGAAGGAATTCTGGACGTGGAGTCAGAGGCTCCAGCCTAGGAAGAGAGCTTAGATAAAGTTCTCTGTCTGATATTTAAAGCTCTGCACCACCTACCTCCAGCCTCCTTTCTGCTCCATTCTTCTTCTCTCCTATCACTCAGCCATTCAGCCATCCTGGCTTGCTTCCTGTTTCACCTATATCTCTTATCAACTCACCTTTGCACTGGCAGTATCTCATACCTTGAATGCCTGCATCACCACCAAATTCCCCAGCTGCTAGAACACCTCCTTCAAAAACTTGTTTTTCAGTCATATCCGACTCTCCATGACCCCATCTGGGGTTTTCTTGGCAAAGATATTGGAGGGATTTGCCATTTCCTTCTCCAGCTCATTTTATAGATGAGGAAACTGAGGCAGAGAGGGTGAAGTGACTTGCCCAGGGTCACACAGCTAGTAAATGTCTGAGGCCAGATGTGAACTCAGGAAGAAGAGTCTTCCTTGACTCCAGGACCAGCACTCTCTCCATTATGCCACCCAGCTGTGCTTATTTTGTATATCTTCTCTATTATGTGTATATGGTGTCTTCTCCATTAGAAGACAAGCTTCTTGAGAGCAGAGGCTACATCATTTTTGTCTTTATATCTCCCAACACCCAAAACACTCCCAGTCACAGGGTTTAAGAGATATTTGCTTGCTTGATTAGTTATATAGTGGAAAGAACCCTATATTAAGGGTCACTGAGTCTGGGTTCTGATCCCAGCAGAAGATGTGGATAGATTAATTTAGCTTTGATGTCATAGGGAAAACAAACAAACTTCCTAACAGTTAGAGCTTTCACAAAACAAAGCAAGCTGCCTTGGCAAGAAGTGAGTCTCTTATTCCTAGAGGTCTTCCATCAAAGGCCAGATGGTCAATTTGTCGTGTGTGTTATAGTAGACTCTTTTTGGGTATGGATCAGACGAGATGGTCACTAAGGTCCCTTCTGTATGTCAAATTTTGTGATGCTCATTCTAGCCCCCTTTACCCATTTATTTTGTGACCTTGGACAAGTCATTTCTAAACCTGTTTCCTTCTTTGTAAAATACAGATGGTAGTTTCTGCCCTGCTACATCTCGCCAGCCTAAAAGTATTGCCTAGACCAGAGAATCAGACTAGATGGTGGCCGTGTGAAGAAACACATCACATACTCCACTGTCCAAAGTACAGATGAAAGAAATAAAACCATGTTATTGCTGTCCATTTGATCAATCACTCAGCAACTGCACGCAGCTGACTAATGCATTGTTTACAGTCATTGCTAGATGAACACAGATGAAGACATCCACATAGATGTATAGATATAATATACCCTCATCCTCTTTACAAAACAATCCACAGTGAGTGCTGTGAAATTAGAAAGAGCAAGTCTAGCCTGGAGGAAGAGCTTTGAGGAGAGGTCTCCCTCTGCAGCTTTTACTGTTGGTTTGGTTTGTTTTCCTCTTCTTCAGCTTCTTTTTTCATAAACAAAAAAATCTTTGTTATAGAGGATGTCCTTCTAGTTGGGTAATGGGGGAGAGATGGAGGGAGAGATCTCTTCTCTGGGGCCAACATTGGTCATTATCTTTCTTTTTTTTAATTATTTCCACAAGATTTTGAGTTACAAATTTTTTCTTTACCCTACCCACCACCCCCAAACAGCTATCCCACTGTATACCCCCTCCCCCAATCTGCTCTCTCCTATATCCTCCCCCTTCCCCCTTCAACTTTCCAGTAGAGAAAGATGTATCTCTGTACCCCACTGCCTGTATATCTTGTTTTCCAGTTGTATGTAAATATATATATATAAAAATATATATATACATATATATAATACATACACACACACACACACACACATATATATATATATATATATATATATATATATATATTAAACATTTGATTTTAAAACTTTGAATTCCATATTCTTTCCCTTCCTCCCTCATCACCCACCCTTACGGGGAAAATAGGCAATTCAATATAGGTTGTATACATGTAGCTACGAAAAACATTTCCATAGAGGATATATTGTGAACGACTGACTATATTTCCCTCCA
Source organism: Gymnobelideus leadbeateri (assembly GCA_011680675.1). Classification (NCBI taxonomy): domain Eukaryota; kingdom Metazoa; phylum Chordata; class Mammalia; order Diprotodontia; family Petauridae; genus Gymnobelideus; species Gymnobelideus leadbeateri. The sequence goes on from WOXC01007607.1 coordinate 95,949, forward strand.
TCCTATCCCACCCCACACTTGTTCTATTCTCTACTCTGACCCTGTCCCTTTTCAAAAGTGTGTGCTTCTATCCTCCCTCCCCCCCAGCCTACCCTCCCTTCCATCATCCCCCCCTCTCATTCCCTTCCCCCCTACTTTCCTGTAGGGTGAGATACCCTATTTAGTGTGTATGTCATTCCCTCCCTAAGCCAAATTCAATGAGAGTAAGGTTGACCCATTCCCTTTTGCCTTTCTGTTCTTCCCCTCCATTTTAACCGTTTTGCCTTGCCTCTTCTTTTTTTTTTTCACATGTAAAGCTCATTTATTAACTTCTGTTTTACATCATTCATTTCCGCCAGATTTTGAGTTACAATCATTTTCCCCCCGTTATCCCCTACCCACCTCCAGAATAGCAGTCCACAGATATCGCTTCCTCCAATCTGCTCTCTCCCATACCTTCTCCCATACCACCAATTTCCCATTGGAGGAAGATGAATCTTGTGTCCCAATGCCTGCACATCTTATCTCCCTTACAAGCAAAGAGTATTAATAATAGTATTTATATATATTTGAAACATTTAATGTTAAGACCTCGAATTTCAGATCCATTTCCTTCCTCCCTTGTCACCCATTCCCTCTTGGGAGATAAGTAATTCAGTATATGTTGTACATGTCTAGCTATGCAAAACATTATCATAGTAGATATATTGTACAAGGCTGCTTATAATTCCCTCCCACTCATTCCACCCCCACCTGGTCCATTCCCTACATGATCCTGTCCCTCTTCTATAGTGGGTACTTCCAACCTCCCCTCCCCAAGGATGCCCTCCCATCCATCATCCCTCCTCTCATTCCCCTTCCCCCTATCCTGCTGCAGGTTGAGATATCCCATTTAGTATGTATGTCATTCTCTCCCTGAACCAATTTCAATGTGAATGTGGTTTTGCCTTTTTAGCCTTCCTATTCTCCCCCTCCCTTGCAACCACTTCCATTTGCTTCTTCTACATGGGATAGTTTACCCTACCCTGTCTCTCTCCATCTCCTCTTGCCACTTTCCTCTCTCACCTCATAATTTCATCCCTTGAGTATTCTCCCTTCCCAACAAATTCAACCTATGCCCTCTATCCATATATAACTGTAACCATATACATACACATTCACATATGTATTCATATGACCACACACCCTTCTTTCATTATTTTCATAGTGAGAAAGATACCATCAGTCACAGTTATTGCTTTTCCATATAGGAATGTAAATAGTTCAACTTTGATAAGTTCCTTTTGATTTCTTTTCCCTGATTACCTTCTCAGGCATCTCTTCCTTCTTGTGTCTGTATGTCAAATTTTCTATTCAACTCTGGTTTTTTCCTCAAGAATGCTTGAAAGTCCTCTATTCCACTGAATGACCATATTTTCCCCTGGAACAAAATACTCAGTTTTGCTGGGTAGGTGACCCTTGGGTTCATTCCCAGTTCTTTTGTCCTCTGGAATATCATATTCCATGCCCTTCGATCCCTCAGTGTAGAAGCTGCCAGGTCCTGGGCTATTCTGATTGTGTTTCCACAATATTGAAATTGTTTCTTCCTGGCTGCTTGGAGTATTTTCTCCTTGATCTGGGGATTCTGGAACCTCGCTATAATATTCCTGGGAGTTTTCTTTTTGGGATCTTTTTCAGGAGGTGATCGGTGGATTCTTTCAACCTCTATTTTGCCCTCTGGATCTAAAACATCAGGGCAGTTTTCCTTGAGAATTTCTTGAAGGGTGATTTCTATGTTCTTTCTTTGATCATGGCTTTCAGGTAGTCCAATAATTTTTAAATTGTCTCTCCTGGATCTATTTTCCAGGTCAGTGGTTTTTCCCATGAGTTATTTCACATTGCCTTCTAAACTTTCATTTGTTTGGATCTGCTTAACAGCATCTTGATTTCTCATAAAGTCATTAGCTTCCATTTGCTCCAGTCTAACTCTGAAGGAATGAATCTCCTCAGTGAACTTTTGAGATTCTTTTTCCATCTGGCAAATTTGACTTTTTAAGGCGTTCTTCTCCTCATTGCCCTTTTGGGCCTCCTTTGCCATTTGAGCTAGTCTATTTTTTAAGGTGTTGTTTTCCTCAGGCTGTTGACCCTCATTTCATACTTTTCCTGCATCCTTCTCATTTCTCTTTCTAATTTTTCCTCCACTTCTCTTATTTGATTTTTAAGTCCTTCTTAAGGTCCTCTATGGCCTGCAACCCGCTCATGTTTTCCCCTGGGGCTTTTGGAGCAGGACTTCTGACCTCACAGTCCTTTTCCCGCTCTATGCCCCCAAAATAAGAGTCTAGGGTTGCAGTTTTCTGTTTCCTTTGCCTTGGCATGTTGCCACTTAATTGCTTGACTTTTGGGCTTGTTGCCACACTATGGCTTTAAGGCCAGATAGAGGAATTTTCATCCCAAACGTGTGGGGGGCAACTTCCGTTTCTGGCAAGCTGTAAACCCACCCATGACTTCCGCCCTAGATCACAATCCAGATCCAGGGAGGTTAAAGCAAGAGCGATTACCCCCCAAGACTCATTGCTGGATCTCCCTACAATTAATTTGCAGGCCAGGAGCTGGAGCTGCCTCTGAACACTACAAAATGGCGTGTCTCCTCAGTGGCTTCTAGCCCCCAGGTGAGGGAGCCGACGCATTCCCCAAATACTGGTCCCAAAGTCCATAGGACACTAACCTCTTACTTTGTCCTAGGCATGTCTATGTTGATAATTCTGGAGTCGCCACAGCTGCTGGTGTTCTGGGGTTCCTCCAGCCGGCTGCTGGCCCTGCCGCCCTGGGGCTAAAACCACGGCTCATGTGGACCTGGGCTTGGCTCGGCTCCCCACGCTCTGCGCGCTGCCAGCTCCCAGACCGCTGCGCTGGTCCTTCCTGCAGGGCTGTTGGGCTGTCCTCAGCGGGAGGTTAGCTTCTCTGTGTCGTTCTGTGGGTGCTGGGGCTCCAGAAGTTGTTCAGAGTCCCCTTTTACATAGTTTGGGGGAAATCTGGGGGCAGAGTGGCTTGGACGAGCTGTTTCTACTCCGCCATCTTGGCTCCGCCTCTGCCTTGCCTCTTCTATATGAGATCATTTACCCCATTCTCTCTCTCCCCATCTCCTCTCATTATATTCCCCTCTCATCTATCAGTTTCACCTTTTAAGTATCATCCCTTCCTATTCAATTGTTCCTGTGCCCTCTGTCTATATATACCTGTACACATATATACACACACTCACATATTTATTCATATACTCTCCAATTACAGACATATATGTATGTATACATACATACACACACACACACACACACACACACATACACATTTATGTTCCCTTCAACCATTCTCATACTGAAAAAAAGTTTCATAAGTTACAATTATCATTTTTCCATGTAGGAATGTAAATAGTTCAACTTTAATAAGTTGCTTATGGTTTCTTTTCCCTGTTTACCTTCTCATGCTTCTCTTGCTTCTTGTATTTGAATGTCAAATTTTCTGTTCAACTCTGGTTTTTTTCATCAAGAATGCTTGAAAGTCCTCTATTCCATTGAATTACCATATTTTCCCCTGAAATATGATACTCAGTTTTGCTGGGTAGGTGATTCTTGGTTTTAATCCTAGCTCCTTTGATGTCCAGAATATCGTATTCCAAGCCCTTCGATCCCTCAATGTAGAAGCTGCCAGATCCTGTGTTCCACAATATTCAAATTGTTTCTTCTTGGCTGCTTGTAATATTTTCTCCTTGATCTGGGAATTCTGGAGCCTGACCATAATATTCCTGGGAGATTTCTTTTTGGGATCTTTTTCAGGAGGTGATTGATGGATTCTTTTCAACCTCTATTTTGCCCTCTAGTTCTAAAACATCAGGGCAATTTTCTTTGAGAATTTCTTAAAGGATGATTTCTAGGGGTTTTTTTGATCATGGCTTTCAGGTAGTCCAACAATTTTTCAATTATATCTCCTGGATCTATTTTCCAGGTCAGTGGTTTTTCCAGTGAGCTATTCCATATTGCCTTCTATTTTTTCATTTGTTTGGATCTGTGTAATAGTATCTTGATTTCTCATAAAGTCATTAGCTTCTATTTGCTCCAATCTTATTCTGAAGGAATGATTCTCTTCAGTGAGCTTTTGAGATTCTTTTTCCTTCTGGCAAATTCCTCTTTTTAAGGTATTCTTCACCTCATTGGCTTTTGGAGCCTATTTTGCCATATGAGTTAGTCTGGTTTTTTTTTTCTTGTTGTTGTTGTTATTATTATTTTGTTTTATTTTGTTTTTGCTTTTTTGGAGGGCTATTGGGGTTAAGTAACTTGCCCAAGGTCACATGGCTAGTTTTTTGTTTTGTTTTTTTCTGTGTGTTAAATGCCTGAGGCTGGATCCGAACTCAGGTCCTCCTGTCTCCAGGGCCAGCACTCTACTCACCGTGCCACCTAGCCTAGTTAGTCTATTTTTTAAAGTGTTATTTTCTTCAGTCAGGTTGTTGACTCTCTTTTCATGATTTTCTTACGTCATTCTCTTTTCTCTTCCCAGTTTTTTCTCTACTTCTCTTATTTGGTTTTCAAAATCCTTCTTAAGGTCCTCTATAGCCTATAACCAGTTCATATTTTTCTTGGAAGCTTGTGGTGTAGGAATTCTGACTTTGTTGTCTTCCTCCTGTTCCATGCTTTGATCTTTTTTGTTCCCAAAAAAGGAATCTAGAGTCTGGTTGTTGTGCTTGCTTTGCTTGCTCATGTTGCCACTCAATTACTTGACTTTTGAGCTTTTTGTCACAGTAGAACTCTGTTTCCAGAGAGGAGAATTTTGTCCCAAATTGATGGGGTTTTCACTGCTGCTGGAGCTATTAGTCAGCTGCCCTCTCTGAAGACTCCACCAGCTCTGGCACCTGGTCACACATCCCAAGACCTCCACCCTAGACAGCAATCTAGATCCAAGCAGGTTAAAGCAAGAGCAGTTACCCCCCAGGATGGTTGCTTGGTCCCCCTACAGTCTGCAGGCCAGGAGCTCTGCAGCAGCCCTATGGCCCCAGCCACTTCTCCTTCCAGGGGCAAAGGCCAGACCACACTCCCAGACCCCCTGTTCCCCCAAAGTCCACACTGACCTCTAACTTTGCCTTTGGCATTTATGGCTTGATAAGTCTGGAAACCACCACAGCTGCTGATGATCTACTCTACTGAAGTCCCTCCAGCTGGGGCTAAAACCGCAGGCTCACACAGGGCTGGGTGCTGTGATGGACCCTTCCTGCCAGCCCGCCTTCAGTGGGAGGTTTGTTTCTCTCTGTCACTTTGTGGGTTCTGCAGCCCTAAAGGGTGTTTAGAGTCTTGTTTTATAGGTACTTGAGGTGGTTATCGGGGGAGCGCAGGGAGTTTTCCTGCTTCTCTGCCACCATCTTGGCCTTGATCCCCAAAGTTGGTCATCATCACTGTATGTTAAATTGTTCTTTTCATTTGCACTGTTGTGGTCATTTTCTTGATCTTGCACACTTCACTCTGCATCTGTTCCACTGAATCTTCCTGTGCTTTTCTGTGTTCATTATTTCTACACAGTAATAATGTATAATCTGTTTAGCAATTCCCTACTTAATGGGCATCTGCTTTGTGTCTTGTTCATTACTACTACTACTACTAGCAAAAAAAAAAAACCCAAATGCTGTGGCTATTCTGGAGAATTCAGGGCATTTCTTTCCATCTTTGTCCTTTGTGAGATGCACGTCTAACAGTGGGTTAGAGGGTTTAGATGTTTTAATCACTTTAATAACACAGTCCCAAACTGCCCCCCAGAAGCGCTCAGGTGGAACTGTTGATTGCTTCCATTCATTTCACCAAATTGGTCAGCCTATTAGAGGTGGGAGGTTAAAGGCCTGGAGAAATGCCTTTCTGGTTTCTTCTCAGACCTTTTCTTCGTTTCCACTGGGGAGCACTTTGTCTTCCCTGATGAGCCAGAGAGCAAGGGGAAAAAACCTCTAAGAGGATACAGGACAATCAGTCAAGAGACCATAAGGGAAGGATGGGGCACAAAGGAAGAAGGAATGAAGGAACTCTGAGAAATTGGATATTTTCACTGGTGCCAGCCTCTTCCCACAGAGGGCGTTTCTGGCCTTCAGGGGAAAGGAAGGAAGGAAGGAAGGAAGGAAGGAAGGAAGGAAGGAAGGAAGGAAGGAAGGAAGGAAGGAAGGAAGGAAGGAAGGAAGGGAGGAAGGAAGGGAGGAAGGAAGGGAGGGAGGAAGGGAGGAAGGGAGGAAGGAAGGAAGGAAGGAAGGAAGGAAGGAAGGAAGGAAGGACAGGAGGAAGGGAGGAAAGGAGCATTTTTATGAGCTTATGCACCAATCAGGATGCTGTGTGTTGGTAGTAACACGTATAAGAACAAGACAGTCCCTGACTTCAAAGGTTTTACATCCAAATAGGGAAAGAGAGAACACATGGAGGGAGCTGTGGCCAGGGAAGGGAGTTCTGTTTGGGGAAGACACAAGGACTCTGTGATTCCACTCACAAGGAGAGGGAGTGGAATAATCAGTTTCTCCACTGACATGCCTTTCCAGTGGCAGCAGTAGTCATGGTAAGATGTGGAAGCCAGAAGTGGTAGAGTTCTCTTTGATGGGCTCCAGGAAAGCATGATACGGTTGTAGGACTCCAGGGAGAGTTGCTTTTTTCAGTATGTATCCAAGAGGACACATGGTGTAGTGGACAGAGGGCTGGACATGGAGTCAGGAAGACCGGGGCCAGAATTGTTCCTCATGCACTTACTAGATGTGTAACCCTGGGCAATAATTTACGTTCCCTTTCTAAGAAAGTCTTAAGGGATTGTGTGGATCTGGTTAGGAAGCTGTTAGGAAACAGGTGATGGGTATTGTGTTTTGTTTTGTTTTACTCTCTAGTGTTGATTGAAGGTAAGGTCCTTAAAAGAGAGGGACCATATGGAAAATGAACAGCTGGGTGAGAAGATGGTATTAGAGAATGGGATTTGGCTTTCTGGACCCACAGTTTAAATTATAGGGATGATGGACCCTGAGGGGCAGAGTGTAGCTAATACTACTTCCCCCCAAATTTTTTTATTTGGTTTGAGACTGATGATTGAATGACTGAATGAATGGGAAAGCATTTATTAAGCCCTTACTCTGTGCCAAACACTATGCTAAATTCTGGAGATCAGTGCAAAAGCAGAGACAGCCTCTGCCTTCATAGAGCCTGCCTTGTAATGAGAAAAACAACACACAAAGAGGAGTGGGGCCAGGGAAGGCCTCTTTAGTCTGGAATAGTAAATGGGAACATATAGGAGCTTCGGAATGTCCTTGTTCCTAGATAGGACATATCAGTTTTGATCTGATTATAGGTCACGGTTCTAAAATTGGGAAGAAGGTATTGGGAGGGTAAGGAAAGAGTACTGGGAGTGTTCCAGTGTGGTACGAAGGAACAGATGGCCAGAGAGTAGGCAGGGAAATGAAGCTGGGGTTTTCCTGACGTCGTGATCCTGGAAAGACAGTCACCAATGTGGGACGTGAGTTGGGGGAGAAGTTCCTCCAGGGTACAAGGTGGAGGTTGAGAAGGTGATAGGAGAATAAGGAGGGAGGAAAGTGGAATATGCTGAGTCCTTTTCTAGTTTTCCGTATTTAATACCTGTACTGTCATAAGAAAGCTCCTATTTAAAACTAAAGTCCAGATATTTCTTTGTTTTTTTGATCTGATCCTGCCCTTCCTTGGGCCTTCCTCCTGTCATAACAGTCCCCACCTGGGTGCCCTGCTGGAGTCTATTTTCATATCACAGCAAAGGGAAGCAGGCTGGAGTGGAGCAAGGCAGTATGAAAGGAGGGAAAGTTTGATTTAGGAGACTTTAAAATCAAATAAAATAGGGCTCTGGTATAGCCAGTAAACCGGATACTATAGAGAAGAGTAGATAGGGCCTAGGTCTAGGAGAAAGAATATCAGTAAAGGTGCTCAGTAATTGATGGGAGCCAATACCAAGGGGAAAGACAGACACAAGAGTATTCATTCCATCCAATGGAATAAAGTGAACTAGACACCCCAGCCAGAAAGAGGCAACTATGACCTCATGAATGTCATTGAGACCTAGTGGGATAGAATTCAAGACTGGACTATGATGGTGGAACCATTAGCTAGGGAAGCAAGGTACCATTTTATATCAAGTGGTTTACATATGAGGAAATGCATTAACTTGGGAGGGGGAAGCATAGCAGAAAGGATATGAGTGTGACTCAAAAAGAGGGAGTGAGTGATGAGCTCTTAATGCAGCTTGAAAAACCAGATGTAGGGACAGCTAGGTGGCTCAGTGGACAGAGCACTGGCCCTAGATTCAGGACAACCAGCCTCAGATACTTATTAGCTGTGTGACCCTAGGCAAGTCACTTAACCCTGATTGCCTTCCCCCAAAAAAATGAAAGAAAGAAAAAAAAAAAACCAGATGGAAGGCAGATGAAATTTAATGGGGGGGGGGGGCTTAAATTGTCCAAACCTCTACTGGAAAATTTTTGTTGCAAAAAGCAGATCAGGTGATCAATGCTTGACTTATGTTGCTAATAATTTCATCTTCTATCATTGATAACAATAATAAAAGGTGGAGTAACTCATAGGGCAGGGTGCAGAGAGGAACTTATTATGTGGGACCTGATTCTCACCAATGGGAAGAAGCCAGGTGTTGAAGTAAAAATGATGAGAATCTTAGGAGACATTGACTGTACCATCTTGGAGTTCAATGATACTAGAAAGGGAAACTGACCCGTACCTTGGATTTTCAGGGAGAAGATATCAAAAAGTTCTGAAAAAGGAGGGGCAGAACCCCATGTCCTTGTGGACAGCGTGAAAAGAGGTAGACTTGGTGGGTTATAGTTAAGTGGGAAGAGAACCAGTTGGTTGACTGGCCCCAAAGCATAGTGATTAATAGATTAATGTCAGTTTGGAATGTCCCTAATAGAGTACTCTCTATGTCTTTGGCTCTGCTCTGTCTTTATTAATTTCATGATGAAATAATGGCCTGCTCATCAAAATGGAAGGTGACAGAATCTGGAGCCCAGAAGATCTTGAATAGTTAAGGTAATTAAACTGAAGCTAACAGGAGGAAAGTTCATAGGAACTAATGTAAGGTCTCATCCTTGGATTTAAAAAAATAAATGTACAAGTCACATTGGTAAGAAATGTCTTGAAAGTAGTGGGGGGGGCGGTGAATGGATTTTAATGAACCTTAGACATAATAGGAGTCAATAGTGTGATGAGACAGTCAGTCAACAAACATTTATCAAATACTTAGCAAGGCATTTTGCTAAGAGCTGACCAAAACATCTGATGCCAACTTAGACTACCTTAATAGATGTACAGTGTCCAAAACAAGTGTGGTCATGATGGAGCAGAAGCAATGGTTCTCCCATAGGTTTGCCCTGGTGAAGGCACATCTGCCATATTGAACCTGGTTTGGGATTCTATACCATAGAAAGGACATTGACAAGTTAGTATCAGAGACCAGCTGTTTTCAGGTGTAAGGTACCCGAATATGGTACCCAGGATCAATTAGTCAACAAAAAGGCATTTATTAAGCTCCTACTGTGTACAAGATACTGTACTAGATGCTGGTGATGCAAAGACAAAAGTGACACAGTGTCTACCCTCAATGAACTTACGTTCTGTTGGAGGGACGTAGTATGTCCATAAATATGAGATATAGACAAAATAAATCCCCCATGATTGGCCTGTAGTAGTACTTAATAAATGCTTGTTGACTGAGGGAGAGGGGTGAGGCTAAGAACTAGGAGGATCAAAAAAGTCCTCTTTCATGATGGGAAAGGGCATCAAACCATGCCACCAAGCTAAGGACAGTTATTCTGGAGAAGAGAAGGAACAAGAGAGTTGTCTGCAAGCGTGCTAAACAGACGTTAGGCTTTGGGAGGTTATGGGTTATGGGCTTGCAGGACAGAATTGGGAGCAGTAAGTGAAAGGTGCAGGGAGACAGAGTTCAGCTTAATATTAGGTTGGAAAAGCTTCCTTACAATGGGAGCTGTCAGAGAGAGCAATAAATGGGATGTCCAGGTAGCTAAAGAGCAAACCCACCTCTCCATCCCCCATCACTGCAGGGCTTCTGGCCAAGACTGGATCCCCACTAGTGTTAGTGCCAATGGGCTGAACCATTTGAATAGAATTGAATTTACGTGATCACTTAGGTTCCTTCCACTTCTACAATTCTCTGATCTGGTTAGAGAGGAGTTTGCTAAGTGAGTGTGAAGATCACCTGAAGCAATTAGAGGTGTTTAGCTGGGAAAAAAGAGGACTTGAGAGTGGCCTAAGTTCTTCACCTCCATAGAGGGATGTTACTAGGGGAGGAATTATATGGGCTTTGCTTATCTCTAGCCCTGAGGGGGAGAGGATCCACATTCATATTAAAATGGGCTTTCCGATCATTGTGGATTTTGCTTTTCCCTTCTATTTCTGAATGGATCCTAGACTCATGAGACCATAGACCATAGATCTATTGCTTAAATAAATCTCAAAGGTCATCCAGTGCAACTTCTGCATTCTCCATATGAGGAAACTGAGGCCCAGGCAGTTAAGTTAAGGATGGTAGATATAGAGCTGTCCTCACAGGACATCTGGCCTGACTGGGACAGACAGAGTCACACCCAGAAGGTGATCATCAAAGAGGACTTTAGCCCAGATTGTCTTCTTCCAGAACCAGGGCGCTTTCCTCTACCACATTGGTCTTGATGCTGAGCAGCCAGAAACCATGTGACCAAAACTTAAATTAGGACTTCTAAAGATCTGAGACTCTATAGGGTGACTCCAAAGTATTGGCTGTAGTAAAGCTTGAAGCCATGCTTTGGGTTCACCTTGTGTGAGCTTTGTAAAGGCAATGCAAAGACCTTTCTTCCTACACCTGGACACTTATGACCTGGTGAGCAAGGGGGAGCTACCTCCACACACGTCCCCATCCAAGTCTACATGGGCCCCAGGGAAACTATATCTTGCCAGATTTTGTGTCATCACCATATGTGGAAGGGGGGAGTTGGGAGCAGGGCAAAGTGTAAGGTGAGAAACTGAAAACAGGAATTGGGAACCTGAGCATTTGTGACTGGCTAGTATCACCCAGCAACCATTTTCTGATTGGTCCAAACCCCTGAGTATATCCTACCTTGAATTATTTACCAATTAGAGAGTAGATGAGCTTGACATGCTTGGAGGTCAGCCTTTCCTAGCTTTCTAGAGGAAGGTACTTGGTTATATCATATTGTATTGCAAAACAACACTGGCCAGGAGGGCTCCGTGTGGGATAGACCTATTTTTATCCATTCCGTGTCAAAATCCCAAATTGGCATTACTGTGATTGATTTTGGGGTACTATATTAATCAACCAAGAAGCATTTATGTGTTAGGCACTGTTCTAGCTGCTAGTGATACTGACACAAAAATGACACAGTCCCTGTCCTCAATGTGCTTACATTCTACCAGACACATAAGTAGCATGGGGCAAACAGGTCTTTGTTCCCAGGCACCAATACAAGGAGGACACTTCCACTCTGGGAGGTCATTGGTCCTCCCCACAGCTGGACAGTTGTCTCATGATTCATGACTCATGGTATAGTTTCCTGCCTTTGACAGGGTTACCAAGTCAAGTCAATTAATATTTATCAGCTGCTCTCCAGGAGCTGAATCCATTATGATGCCCTCTCAGGCTGCCTTTCTTCCTAACTCCTGTTGGGGACTGAGGGAAGGACCCCTCCTCTGTCAGCATAACTCTGTCTATGACACTGCTATTCTTATTTGTGCCCTGGATGGAAAAGTACCCCCTGTCTCTTCACACCATGGAACTGGACCCTGGAATACTGTATCTGCCCCCTTCCTTTGTCACTGTCTGTTATGACTTACTAGGCACCTTTCCTGAGATTCCTTTTCCTGTGCCCCATTTGTCCCATCTCTACCCCATACAGCTGCATCTGAAGTAAAGTGGAGGGGGCGTAGGAGTTCAGGGGAAGGACCCCGAGGCTAAGCATTTGGGAGACCTCTGTTCTAGTTGCATTGTCGATGTTCACGATGCTTATCAGCAAGTCAGCCCTGCGTGGGCAGGACGAACCTGAAAAAAACAGATGGATTTCAGCAGCTCTTGAGCAAACAACACGTCTTCCTCTGCTGCTCAAACATGTCTCGGGATCCATCCCAGCTCTGCTCAATTCTAATGTTTTCCAGCCACACTGTATCCCTAGCACCCACCATCTTTTGAGTCTCCATTTCCTCATCAAGAATGTGGGGGGATGCCACCCTGTTGGACCCAGCATAGGCTGCCCCTTTCCCACCCACCCCCACCCCAGATATGGCTTGTCTAAAACCTGACCAGTCTAGAATTGTGTTCTTAGGGCCACAGGCACAGCCTGAGTCCTGCTGGTCTCCCCAGCGGCAGCAGAAAGAGGAGGGGTGGTGTGCTTTCCCACAAGTCCACACATGCTACAGAAGGTGCTTATGAAGTAGGGGAAAGGAAACGGCATAGCCCTTCTCCTGGTCTCACTGAGCAACTGTCTGTATCCATGCCCAGATCCAGCTCCACTCATACTGGATGGTTTATCAATATCTCTTCTAATCTATGGCACTGAGTTCTATTAAACTTGGTGGGCAGAGTGGGGAGTGGGAGCAGAGCCCTTCCAGGAAGAGGAAGCTTTGTACAAGGGAAGGAGACGGGGAACCTGGATTCAGATACCACCGTAGAATCTTCTCGGCTGTGTCCCCACACATTGGAGCATCTCTGCTCTCTCTCCTGAGCCTAGAGAGGACCACGAGGGGTGGCAAAGAGAAGAGGATCCTTGGGAGTCCCCTTCCCACCCTATGACTCAAGTTCATTTCCTATTTTTAGAGCAGGATTTCTTTCTTTCTTTCTGCTTTTTTTTTTTTTTGGAGGGGGGAGAGCAGGGCAGTTGGGGTTAAGTGACTTGCCCAAAGTTACATGGCTTGTAAGTGTTAAGTGTCTGAGGTCAGATTTGAACTCAGGTCCTCCTAATTCCAGAGCTGGTGCTCTATTCACTGTGCCACCTAGCCGCCCCCAAGAGCAGAATTTCTTAACCTCTTGGGGGTAATGGCCCCCTTTGACATTCTGGTGAAGCCTTTGGAAACTTTTTCAGAATCATATCTGTAAATGCATAAAATAAAACACATCATATTATAAAGAAAACTAATCATATTTTTAAAAAACAAGCTCATGGACCTCAGGTTATGAACCGCAGTAATAGACGACAGTGGAGCTGCCAGTTGCCAAAGTGGCTCAGTCAACACGAAGGAAAAACAGGGAGGGGAGGGTGACAGAAAGTAAGACATCCCACCCATCACTAGGATTCCTGAGCCTGGTGTCCTCATAAACACCTGCTCTAGAAATGGTGTGAGCGCTGGCCTGGAGGAAAGGAGCATTGAGCGGGAAAGGGACACAAATGAACATTATCTGTGTCTGATATTTTTACTCCTTTTGTTAAACATTTCCCAATTACATTTAAATCTGTTTAGGGTTGCATGGGAGGGCCACAAGTGTGATACCTAGGCAATTTTCCAGAGCTAGACTTTGGAGAGAAGGTGCTGATCTCCATTGACTGGTTGGGGAGAGTCCCTTGTTCCACTGAAATATCAGGTCCAGTCCCTCGCCGCATGATTCCTTACCTTTCCACATAGCAAAAGCATCTTTACTTACTTTTGAGCAGAAAAAAAAAAGAAAAAAAAACATCTGGCTTTCTTCCAAATAGGTCAGTATTTTTAAGGTAATAATTATGTATAATTATTTTTCAGTGGATTGATTTTTCAGTGATGGATTGATTTTTTTTTTCACTTTTAAAGACATCTCAGCTTAGGGTGTGGCCAGTATTCAGGACTAGTTTTTTGGAGCTATTGGACCCAATGGCAATACCTGACCTGCCTACCTCATGGGGTTTTTACGAGGATCAAATGTGATAATGGTTGTGAAAAAGCTTTTAAAAGCATGTGGCACAATGCAAACTTTGGATGTTATTCTCTCCTAGCAAATTTGAGCTACGCTTTGGCCTGGTGGGCCACCACAGCTATTTGTTGGATTGTATTGTGTGGGTGAGGAAGAAGGTGCATTGGCTTTCTTTTTCTCCTGAAAGCCAAGAGCTATTACGTTGCTTTTAGCTCAGATCCTGACTCATTAGTTCCATTGTTTTCAGTCATGCCCAGCTCTTTGTGACCCCATTTAGGGATTTCTTGGCAAAGATCTTGGACTAGTTTTCCATTTCCTTTTTCAGCTCATTCTATAGATGTGGAAACTAAAGCAAACAGGATGAAGTGACTTGCCCAAGGTCACAAAGCCAGTAAGTGTCTGAGGCTGTATTTGGACTGGGAAAGATGAGCCACTCTACCACCTACCTGCCCCAACAGAAACTAGCTGGCTCATCAGAAACACTGATTGATTGATTGTCTGAATGGTTGACCCTATGACTGCTAAGAAATTAAACCTTTTACAGTTAAGTTTTAGACATCAGAATGCCTCCTTTGATTCCTACACATGCCTCAGACAGTTACAGAAGTGACTAAAACAGCTGCCCTCGCCCTTTTTGTACCATGGTCAGTGTGGAGCCCTTCTGAGGGTCATTTTTTTTAATGCATCCAATCAAATAGATAGGGTTACAAAGGAAATTGATTTTATTGAAATGCAATTATAAAAAAAAATTTTAAGTTCACAGTCCCCAAGATAAGAACTCCTGTCCTAGGTACTTGAGGTCCCAGAATATAAGGAAAGTACCTAGAACTGGAACTACCCGGGGTTCCCTTTCTTTTTGATTTACAGTCTCCAATTCACATTTTACTATTTGGCTTTTCATGTGAACCTTTAGATTTTATTCAGACAATAAAACCTTGCGGGACCTGAGGCAGGGACTTTGAGCAGCATTGTGGGGGGGAAAGTGTGTTTGGAGGCACAGGGATGAACTTTGGATCAGACAGGCCTATAAAAGAGGGTCTTGGGCTCAGGTTTCACCTCATTAGCCTGGGGCAGTACACAAAAAGAGGAAGGCTCCGACTTTCATGTCAGGTTTACACGACTGGGAGGGGAAATTCCTCTTCCCCGTCTAAACTAGGAGGAAGCCTCAGGGTGTGCTGGCTACTCTGAAGAAGCTATTGATGCTGGACAGGTGACGGCTTCTCCCCTTTCCCTCTGCTCCTGGCAGCTTGAGAAATATTTATCCGTCATCTTCGTGGGAATTACTCTTAATTGTTTGTCCCCAGCAGAAACCTGTTTGCATATAATAACAGAGTGAAAGGAGCTATGACTCTGGAGTCAGAGAACGTGGATTCAAATCTCACCTCATCTGTAAGAAGAGGGGCTGGAGCAGAGAGCCTCCGAAGCCCAGTCTAAATCTAGGAGCCTCTGATTCTAAGCCATTTACCTTCTCTAAGCCTCAGTTTCCTCATTTGTTCAGTGAGAGGGTTGGACTGTGCACTCTGTAAGGTCTCTTCCGACTCCAAATCTATGAGCTTTTATTAATACCTGTGTCACTTTGGCCAAATGACTGAACCTCCCGGGCCTCATTTTCCCCATCCATAAAATGAAAGGGTTGGACTCGATAGTTTCGGAGATTTCTTCTAGGGCTAACATGCTGTAATCTTTAAAATCCTATGGAAAGGCATCTGCACAGGTTGGGGAGAGGCCAGCAGACAGGTAGAGTATTAGGCAGGAAACAGACCAACAGTGAGGATTCCAGGGCCGAGATTAGATCGAGAGCCTGGGGCCAGAGTAAACAGGGTGGGGGTAGCAAAGTGTACAGGAATGAGGTCTAAGCAGGCAAACCTAATTGGAGTCTGGGGGAATTAAGGTTAGTCTGGAGGAATTGGAGAGCCGGATCAGCATCCTGGGAAGCTTAGAATTAGATGCCTAGGAATACAGGGACTAAGTTATTTGGGGCCAACCCAGCCAGAAAGGGCCGCTGGGAGTTGGCCAGAAAAACATTAGCAGCACAGTTGTATGCCTGCTTTTAAGAGGACGGATTCCCAGCTCCATGTGGTCTGGCAGGGGTGCGTTGCCAGCCAACCCAAGAAAGCCTGTATTGCAAAAGATGGCAGGGCATTCTGACCATGGGTCTTTAATCTGCCCCTCGGTAGGATTCTGGTAGACAGAGAAGAGTAAGGAAGAAGGGCATTCCAAGCAGTGGGGCATAGAGATTTCAGTGCACTTGGAATCAGGAGAACTTAGGTTCAAATACTTCCTCGGATACATACTAGCTGTGTGACCCTGGATAAATCACTTCCTTTCTCTGTGCCTTCGTTTCCTCAACTAGGGGGGTTGCCCAAAGGTCCCTTCCAGCTGCCTTCCTGGATCAGAGGTTATATGTAAAGGAACAAGGGAAGAAAGATATGACAGTGGTCTGGGGGCCAGATGTCCATGAAAACAAACCTCAGTGCCCTGGGGCAAACAACAGTGGTCACTGGCCCGAGAACAAGGATCCACTGGAGAAGTGTTTGTTCCTAAAGGTCGCTGGTGGCCGGTTTAACCAATCCTGGTCTCTCTCCTAAAATGATGTCTTGAGATGGCTGCAAGATGGTAGGTGTGAGGCTGGTGGGGGCTCTCACTAAAACAGATTTAATCTGGCTTGAGAGGATTCGAATCCTTGATCTTGGGCAGTTAGTCAGAGGGGTTAAGCCATTGATCTCCTGGATTTCTAGTTGTTTCCATGATCCCCAAACCTTCCAGGGCTCTTGAGACCAGACCCCAGAGGGTGCCCACTTCCAAATCTGTTCAGGGTGTTGGCGTGATTTCTTAGCAAGCCTGTGGTGGGGGCTTTGGAAGCCTCCTCATGATGCTCTGCCCCTGCCTCTTCTCCTCCCCAGGGCCCAAGGGAGTGGACTCCAGGGAGAGCGCTCTGGAAAGGGTTACCTTTGGATGGGCTGGCAGTGCCAAGAAGAGGGATTAGCTGCCTCTGTGATGCAAGCTTCCTTCTCTTTTTCAAGTTGGAGTTTGTTGAGTTTGGGTCCGTTTCACAATTCAGTTCCCAGAACCAGAGCCTCGGGGTTTCCGAAGCGGTGGAGGTTTGTGGCTTGTTTTGTCTTCTGCCCAGATGTTTAACACCATTCTTTCCAGCATTAGCTGACTGGGAACTGGCCGAGGGATTCCTTACCTGATGTTTGTGGTTCCATAAGGAGTCCGCAGCTGTGTAAAATCTGAATTTCTTGTGCGAGTCTGCAGGGGAGAGAGCCCTGTGGGCTCCTGGGTCAGAGGACCTGAGTTCTCACACCACCTCTGCATGTGTAACCTTAGACAAGTCACTTAGCCACCTGGTGCCTCAGTTTCCTCATCTGTGAAAAGAGGGAGCATAAGATCATAGGGGACCTCAGGGGTTCTCTAGGCAACACTCCCAATTTACAGATGAGGAAACTGAGGCCCACTGTGGTCCAGACATAGGCTCATAGACTTAGGAGCTGGAAGGGGCCTCAGGGGCCACACTACTCCAGCCCCCTCCATTTTACTGGCAGGGTAACCAAGGCCCAGAAGGATAAGGTAGGTATTAAGTAGCAGAATTAGAACCTGAACTTCCTAATTCCAAGTCCAGTTCCCTCTCCCTGTGGAACATGGGAATTAAAAGCTATGTAAACTTGGAGGAGAATTGTAGAACTCACACCAGAGATGGCACCATTCATCTCCATCACAGAATGGAAGGATTTATTTTCATTTTTAATATTTTTCCCCAATGACATGTGGAAAACAATTTGTAGCATTTTTAAAGTGAATTCTCCAACTCTTTCAATTGGATCCTCCCTGTATACTCTTTGTCTCTCCTTTTGTGGGAAGGGGGAAGTATCCTGAATTCCTAGAGCAGCAGAGCGATGCAGATTCAAAATATGGCCAAGTCATGAGGAATGTCAGTGGCGAGGATGGTCATATTAACTAGCCAGCCCCATTAGTGAAAACTCTAAAGTGGAGACTGTTTTAAAGAAAGGCAGCTGTATTACATGCTAGTGTAGGACAGAATAACAGGCACAAAGGTCCTAGATCTGATTTCTGTGACTTCCTCCCCCTGGGCCTTGGTTCCTTTATCTGTAAAATGGGGAGGCTGGACTCCATAGCCTCTCAGGTCCCTCCCAACTTTGCAGCTATGCTGAGCTCTAAATTTAAATTAGCCTCTGGACCTTTGGACTCAAGTCTACCATCAAGAGTTAATGACTCATTCTCATCCCTGAGGTCTGTGACTTCCCATTTATCTTGTCAGTGAAGTCCGCAATGGGGCCCATGGTGTTCCAAGTGCAGTGAGCTGTCGGCCCCACCCCAGGCCCTCCACCGAGAGAGCCTCTGGGAGACAGAGAATCAAAGGCCAAGAGGAAGGTGGCCCCTGTGGCTTTGATTCTTCCATGCCTGGTATTTATTGGACTTAGGAACCTGAGAGAGAGAATTTCCCATTCCATGGGCCAATATCCATGCATGCTGTTCAGGGATTATTTTGAGCTCTCTGGGTACTTCTAGGCCCTGGGATAAATAGAGATTAGTGCTCGTTTCTTCAGGGCACCCCATTTAATAATAATAATCCCACTTCAAACTGATCTCCCAAGCCCCAGCTGATGCTTCCCTGGGCCCCAGGGGCAAAGGGGTGAGCAAAGCTGTGCTGGGTAAGAATGAAGAGAGTTTAGGAAACTCCTAAACTGAGAAGAGCTGTAGCCTTTAGCCATTTTTCAGGGGAAACTTAGGTTACTGTTTCCTTTTTTTTTTTGTCAAGTTTTCTTTTTGACTGTGAAATTAAACATCAACAAACCTGAATTCTCTTCCCTTTACATAAAGAGGAAACCATGAACCTGAACTCTTAACAGTTTATTTTTAAATATATATTAAATTTAGAGTTCAGCTGTGTCTGACTCTTTGTGACTATTTGGAGTTCTCTCGGCAAAGATACTGGAGTGCTTTGCCATTTCCTTCTCCAGCTTCTTTTACAGATGAGGAAACCGAGACAAACGGGGTTCAGTGACTTGGCCAGAGTCACACAGCTAGTCCGTGTCTGAGGCTGGACTTGAACTCAGGAAAATGAGCCTTCCTGACTCCAGACCGGGGGCTCTAAGCACTGTGGAGCCCCCAGCTTCTCTAAACTTTGAGGTGAGGTAGTACAATGAATGGAGCTGGCCTTGAGACAAGGAAGCCTGGTTCAGATCCTTCCCCTAGCCACTGTGCCACCAGGCTTCTCAAAAAGCTCTCTCCCTGCAACTTCCAGGTCATTCTTCTCTCTTTGATACACAACAGAATAATAGCTTAGAGCTTAGAGATCTTGCCTGAACACCTGGTTTTGTAGATAAATGTTTACTGAACTCAGATGAGGAAATTGAGGTCCAGAGGGTAAATTGATCAGATGGTCCAGTGGAAAGAGTGCTGGTGCAGGAGTCAGGATCTGGGTTTGAATGCTACCATGTGGCCTTGGACAAGTCATTTCAACTCTTCAGACTCCATTTTTCTCTGAGCAGGTTAGACTAGATCAGACTTGTCAATGCACCCCTCAAGTGTCCAGCCAAACTTCCAAGTGTGGCAGGAACTAGATCAAAATGTAATTGGGAACGTTTAACAAAATAAGTAAAAATGCCATACAACAGAATGTTCATTTGTGGTTTTCTAAGTCAATATGTGTCTATAGGCTCTGCTTCTTTTTGAGCTTGACATCAACGGACTTGACTTCAGTTCTAGATCAGGGTTGCTGTTGTTTGTCCTTCGTTCTTAAAGGGGACCATGACATCTCCCGTGAAAGTGAATTGGATTTAAGTGAGGCAGGGCTGTGCAGTCATCAGCCTCACTTTCTCCTCTGGAGCCATCTTGGTCCAAATGCACATCAGGATGACTAGAGATGGCCCTAGACCTGTGGAAGTATGAAATACTCCCCTTCTGTTACTGCCTCTTCTCAGCCCTAATGGGTCGTCAGTCAATAATTGTCTGGACAGTTCATGGACCAACCACTCAGACCTTGACTTAGAGCCAGCCTCAGTGGATCAGATTGTGTTGTTGGCACTCCGAGTGAGAAAGAGGCAGGATCTCTGTTTCTCCTCTTGGATGTCAGGTCCTGTGCCTTCTGCAAGAGTTGACTTGAAGTGCCGTGTAATTTTCTGTCCTCCTTAAATCACCCTTAACTGCCTGGCCCCTCCAGTGGAAATGTCACAGAGGACTGGGCATTGGTTCTCAGCTTCAGAATCCTAATTTCCCTTGGAGAAGAGAAGGATAGGGAAGTGATGGGATGGGGTGAGACTGTTAGTCAGTAAGTGCTTCATAAACACCTACTGTGTGCCAGGCACACAGTGTGCCACGTTTTGGGGCATGTGTGAATGCCCCAGAACCTAATAAAAACTCTCCCTGCCCTTCAGCAGCTTATGGGAAAGAACATGTTCTGTACATATTTAAGCCTATTCAGAATAAATATAGACTGAAGGATCCCAGATTTAAGAGCCAGAGAAGCTGTGAGTCCAGTCCTTTCAGTTTACAAATGTGGAAACTGAGGCCCAGAGAGGTTTGGGTGTCTAAAATAAATACAAGTTAAATGCAGAGTGGCCAGAAAGGGAGGACACGTGCCACTCAGACATATATCCAAGGTGTGTCTCTGGAACAGTCCAGAGAGGGGCTGCAGTTTTTGCTGGGGGAAAGGTTCTGGTTCCAGCATGTGGGGGGTGAAGGCCCCCGCAGACCACTTGGTGGTTGCTTTGGGCAGGTTCTACACCCCCCACCCCTGCCCTGGTGAGTTTGGGGAGAGTCTGAAGTTAGTGGCCCAGGACTAGGAAAGGGACTTCCCAAGGTTATTTGAAGTGCAGATGAAAAGGTAAAGGAGCATTAAACTTGAACCCTGAGGGCGCCTTCACTCTCTCCCTGCTTTCCCTAGAACCTTTGAAACCTGAGACCATGAAGAGCTTTACTCTAAGGGTCTCCTAGAATGGTTTTTGGGCACCAGAGATGTGGCCTCAGGGGAGAGGGAGGAATGGGACGGAGGGTAGAAAGAAGGAAGAGACAGACAGAGGAGAGGCAGAACCAGAGAAGGCTCCCCACTGTGCCAGTGCTGACATCAGCTTGAGTCCCCACCCCTCACTGAGGTCTCTGTCCAGGCTGGTGGCCAGCAGTTCTCATCTGTAGGAGCTGCCATCACTCCCCCTCTACCTCATCACCCATGGCTAACTTTCTGTCCTCAAGGATCTTCCATTCTAATGATTGAAATAAAGTAGGCCTCCCAATCAATTAACATATTTATGAAGCGCCTGCTATGTGCCAGGATGGGTCTGAGGAGGCTTTGGGGGCTCTCTTCCTCCTATGCTGTATGCAGAACATGAACAAAATGAAGAATGCAGGGCTCCCAAGGGTCATAGGAAGAAGTGGCCAGGAAAGGCATGTTTGTTCTTGTGGCCACCTGTGCCCAAGGTCGGATCCTGTGCCTCCCGAGGTGAGGGACCACATCTTCTCAGACTCTGCCCGGCCCTTTGTGGCCAGTAACTCCAACGCCATGGATCAGTTCGTGGCTTAATGTCACTGTCAGTGCCGGAAAGTTGGCATGGCACAGGAGAAAGAACCAGGCACTTGGGGTCAAGGGAGAGCTGGACTTGAACTGGACCTCAGACCCTGGTCTTGTTACTGGCCGATCACGTGTCATGGTTTGGTTTCTCTAAGATGCCTCCCTTTCATTGTCTGCAACCCGCCCTGAGCTGTTGGGACTCCAGTCAGTCAGCAAGCTTTATGAAACACCTACTGTGTGCCTGTCCTGGTGCTAAGGACTAGAGATAAGAGACAAGATTTAAAAGTCCCTGCCCTCAAGCAGCTTCCTTCAGGAGACAGGATATGTATGCCTCTAAGTAAGCCATGTATGTAATCACACATCTGCAGGTAGGTGTGGCATGCACATACTGCACACACAAATCTGACAATGGTTATGTCTATGCTTGTGTACAGCTACACATTGTACACATGTATGTTATTAAATATATGAATATGCACATATATAAAATGCATGCAAAATACATGCTTTGTGCACATGTACCTGCAGTGCAGTTCTGTCTATGTGCATATGTAGACATGTGTGAGGTGCACATGTATGTACACACATGTATGTGTATTGAGATCTACATTGTGATATTTGTGTGTGAACACACGTGTGTGAACACACGTGTGTGTCTGCACTATACCTATGTGTACATATATACGTGTGTATGTGCAATCTACACGTGTACTTGCATATGTGTGTAAACATACGTGTGTACATGCGTGTATCTATAGTGTGCCTATATAAAACCTGTCTGTATGTACACACATGCCTTGAGTATATATTAAAATGCCTGTGTGTCCACATGTAAAATATACTTGACGTACACGTGTCTTGTGTAAGCACACATTTATGTGACTGTGTTATATCTATACAGATATATACACAGACATGTGTGTATACACACACACACACACACACACACACACACACACACACACACAGCGGTTGGAGAGGAAAAGGGGAAGACATAAGTCCCTGAAGGAATCAGGGAAGGTTTCCTGTAGAGAGGCCTACTGAACTGGATTTTGAGTGGATCCCAATGGGTGAAGGAAGGGGAGGGAGAAGTACTTTCCAGACATAAGGGAGAGACTGTGCAGAGGCCCACTGATGGGAGGTGAATGACCCTCCAAGAAGAACAGAGAGAAGGTCCAAGGTAGCCGGACTTTGGGGTGTATGGAGGGGAGCTGTAAGAGGCTGAAAGAGTCGGTTGGAGCCCGGCTGTGAACGTTCTCCATTTGTCACCAAGCCGAGAGATTTGGATGTGACCCTCATGGTGATAGGGGGCCTTTGGTATTTACTGAATAGGGAAGTGGCATGATCAGAGCCACACTTTTAGGAAACTTGCTGGGGCATCCAAAATGGGATCGGAGGAGGGAGGCCAGAGGCAGGGAGACCAGGGAGGAGGGTCTTGGCAGCTATGTGTGGGAGAGGCTTTGAAAACCACTGAAGCTGCTTAAAGAATAGCAGTCATAAAGTAGGCTTCCTTGGTAGAGCCTTTCTGGTGATCAGAAAGACCCCCTTGTTGATCTTTATGGATCTTTATCCCCCTTCCCACCTGTTCCTCTTAGGGGTTATGGTTTCAGACCCATAGCTCTGAAGGGTTTTGGTTTCAGACTGACTCTTCCCAGTGATCTCAGCTGACCTTTTCTTCCAGGTTCAAGAAAGTCCTGTTTTCCCCATAACCCCCTCGGGCATAACCCCTGCCTGAGTCACTGGGGAGGGGGTTGGAGAGAGGAGAGCTGGGGGCTCCCACAGGGCCCCACTCTGGTGCTACACATCCCTCCAAATCACTTTGGAATGGTACCATGAGGCCGGTGAGCCATGGGAGACTAGTCTGTGTGGGAGTTTTGTAATGACAGCTCGCACTTGGGTAACTCTGGCTGACAACAGGGGGCACCATTGGAGGGCGGGTGGTTTGACCTGTTTTGTATAGGCCCTTTGAATGGAGACCCCTCCCTGCTCCCCACTCAGCCAGCACAAGACCAGAGTGACTTTGACAAGTGGCCTTGGGGCTTCCAGTCTGTGTGAAAGTAGGACAGCATTTGCCTCGGGGCCACCTGTCTAGATTAAAAGCCAGCCAGCTTCCATCCTGTTCTGTGAGAGTTATTGGAAACATTCTACTGAGGACCTTTGTTCCCAGAGCTGGCCTCCTAGGAGCACATGCCTTTTCTCTTGGCACAGTGCTATCTGGGTTTTCTTGGACATCAGGCAGTGACTGTCAATCACCACGCCTTAATTTTATATATTTTTTATATTTTATATTTATATATGTATAATGCATATACATATATTACACAGACACACAGACACACAGACACACACACACACACACACACACACACACATCTTCCCCCCAGAGCATGTTGTAAGCCACAAGAAAGTGGTGCTGTACCTTCCTGAAGGCCTTGGCTGCTTTCAAAACCACATCATCGTGGAACCACTGATGGGTTTTCTCTGACTCCATTCAGTATTGAATAGTTGACCATTCCATGGTCAGCTGCCCAGCAGGAGGATGGCACATGGACTGAGAGGGGCCTTGATTCAGGAGCTGATTTAGTAAGTCTGGGTCAGTTTCACAAGTCATTTCCTAACAACGGAGTAGAAAGTCTGGAAATGAGATGCTATAACACTGGGATCTAAAGGGAGAGACTT
The DNA here is from genome assembly GCA_011680675.1 of Gymnobelideus leadbeateri. Lineage (NCBI taxonomy): Eukaryota > Metazoa > Chordata > Mammalia > Diprotodontia > Petauridae > Gymnobelideus > Gymnobelideus leadbeateri. The sequence continues at coordinate 120,034 of WOXC01007607.1, forward strand.
CTCTTTATTGATGAACATAGGTGTTTCTGTTGATTCTTCCAAGGAGACAGCAAACACCTCCCTACTTTCTCCTAAATTATTTTCTGCAAGCTCCTGCACTAACATACAATGCAGTATCCACTTGGCCACAATCAATCAAGCTGCGGTAGGACACTGAGGGGTGTATTAGCTTTGGAGTTGAAAGACCCGGGTTCAGAACTTGGCTCTGTGACCTTGGGCAAGTTCCTTCATGCTACTGAACCTTAGTTTTCTCGTCTGTAAGATGGATTTTATTCTGTTAGTGATCAGGAGCCATTGGAGATACTAAAATAGGGGAATGACATGATTGATGAAAGGTTTATTATTAGAAGTTTAATCTGACAATGGTTATGTCTACTGAAATCCTTCATCACCTTTGTTCATGTGGGTGTGTCCAGAGAATGGGGTTTGGGAGGGAAGAAAGAGGATTGGGGTTAGGCTAAATGACCTCAGGGACACCTTCTAGCTTGTTCCCAGTCTGTTTCTCTTGTCACCTTTAAGGGTGGGAAGCTTGGGACAGGGCAAAGATCAATGTCTCTGAAGTAAGTTCAAATACTACCTCTGATGACTTCCTGCCTGTATCACGTCAGGCGAGCGGCTCGACCTTCCATCCAGAGGTGGAAGGGACCTCAGGTCTTCTGGTCCAAACCCAGCATTTCACAGGTGAGGAAATAGGCCCAAGCAGGTGAAGTAATTTGCCCAGGGTCACACAGATAATAAGCATCAAAGCAGGGATTTCAGTCTATATCCTGAGTTCAAGAATCTATAATGATTCTCAACTAACCACTATTTCAAGACCAGCTTTTCAGTCTGACGATCAAGGCCTTGGACTTTAAATACCAGTCTTATACTTTCAAATGTATTTCCCTCTCCTCATCCATATTTCACCTGTGCTGTGGTGAGGTGAGTTTCTCCCCTGCCCTGGGAGCATCATGCAGTAGTTTTCCAGTCCCTGTCCATTGGCTTCTGTCCCTGGCCCTCTTCTGTTCTCTCTTTCCCCTCTGTTGACAGTCTCATCTGCTCTCATGACTTTAACCATCACTTACTCCTACATACTGAGGGAAGGAGGGGAAGAAGGAATGGAAGGGAGGGAATACCCTGTCCTCAAGGAGCTTATGTTGTCATTGGTGTTCTTCAGTCATTTCAGTGGTATCTGACACTCCATGACCCCACTGGGCATTTTCTTGGCAGAGATACTGGACTCATTTGCCATTTCCTTCTTCAGCTCATTTTACAGATGAGGAAACTGATGGGGTAAAGTGACTTGTGCAGGGTCACACAGCTAGAGGCTGTATTTGAAACCAGCTTTTCCTAACTCCAGGCCCAGTGCTCCATCTACTTCCCATCTAGCTGCCCTCACATCCTCATAGAGGACTCCGAAACCTCTCTCTTCAGGCAGTTTCTGCACATTCATCACAGGGCCTATCTCCATCGTACCTCCTAGAACAGGACTAGGTAGCAACCAGCCATAGTTTTCATTGGTTAAAAATTAGTCACTTGGTGAGGTGGCCTGGTGTCCTAGATCAGGACACGGGTGACCCCAGGCTATCGGGCCTTGAACCTCGCTATTTGGACAGTGAAGTCTGGGCCTGTTAGACTCCATTTGTATGCAAGGAGAGCATTGGATGGAGACCAGACGTTTAGCGGTTCTCTGGACTTGAAGATGAGACCAGCTCTGTGGCTGTGTTAACACACCCAGTCATCAGAGCAAAAGGGATGGGTCCAGTTAAAGTGAAGCTGTCCTTGGCCATTTTGCTTTACTTTAGAGGGGCCTAGTGTCTAAATCCCCCTGGTCTGTTTTTGTCCTCTCCAGTTTGTGTGTGTAGCCTCTGACAGACTTAGTCCGCATTCACTCTCTGCTTCCCTTTGGAGACTTGACCATGAGCCAGAGACTCGTCCAACAGCTTTGTTTATTTTTTACCTTTATGTTACATCCCTTTGTCTTTAAAATTTCCATTGCCAGCCTTTGACTCTCTCGCCAGATTGTCATGAGAGTGGGGGTAGTTCTGTCCCCTGACAGTGCCTCAGCCAGTGTGGGTGATGGAGCTCACTAGCTGCTTTATAATTTGCTTACTTCTCTAGAGAACAGGGACTTTCTCTTTCCTACCCCCCTCCCCTTTTTCCCATCTCCACCCTCTCTCCCCTCTCCCCCAATTTCCACTTGGCTATTCTATGAAGGTCATGTCCCAGAGTGAACAGGTGGCCTTCCCCTAAAATAGAACCCATTCCTCCCCCTCCAACACCTTCTCCCCACATCCCTGATTTTCCTGGTTTCCACTGCCATTTTAAGTTTCCATAAGTATGTGCAGAAACTAACTTGTTTATTTGATCTCTCTCTTTGTCTCTGTCTCTCTTTGTCTGTCTCTCTGTCCGTCTCTCTCTTTCTCTCTCTCATGCTATGGAGACACATTTTAGCCAGGGAAACTATAGAATATAGATATGTCTCTGGACCTAATGACTATGATTTCTCTCCAAACTAAGTACTTATCAAAATACATGCTGTATCTAAAAATATTTTGCAAGCCATTAGAATAAGAAATCCCTGAAAGCAGAGACTCATCTGTGTTTTGGTATCTCCAGTGCCTAGCGCATAGTAGGGAAATGAATGTTGAATTAAAATGCTTTATAAATTTTAGCCTTTATTATAATCTGCTCACCTTCTTTGATGATGTTGAGATAAATATTGTCCTGGGACAAGTTCCCATAATGTTATTATTTTTTATATTTAATATTCTGTGAACTACAGAAGAGTTGAATAAAATAATTAGGTTTTAGAGTTGACTCAATCAACAAATGTGTACCAAGCACCTTTTATGTGGAAGGCACCATGCTGGGTGCTTGAGATACAGATACAAAGGCTGACAATCTCAACTCTCAGGGGCCTCCAGGCTCACCAAAAGCATCCTCCATGCAGCTCCAGCAGCAGACAGAACAAGGAGAATGAGCTGTACCTCAGCCTGTTCCCTCGTGATTTTGATCTCCCCCAGCTTTCCATATTTTTTACAGGCTTTGTGTTTGATGTGCCTTGGAGATTATGAATAATTGGGATGGCAACATCTATTAAAAAGATTGTTCTTAGATTTTTAGAAATCGATGTAATAGCCAGATGGTTGGGGCTACAGTTCAGTCTCTGATATGGTCTGAGGTTGGTATAATTGATTGGTTGAATTCTTGAGGATAGTTTGAGGTTTGTATTTGCAGTGTATGGATTTATCCTCTGTTTAGGAATGATGAGCTTTTGATGTATAATTCTAGTCCTAAGATTGTGTCTTGCTAGGTATTCAGTAGGTGCTAAATTTTCACACTGTAGCATTGTGTGGCAAAATGTCTTACCTGCCAGAATGATCCATAAGTCTGTACTCTCCTGATCCTGAATACCATGAACCGTGCCTGTTTTTCTAGACAAATGTGTGTGATGGACAGCTGGTCAGTGCCTCTTTATTCCCATATTTGGGCCTAAATACATGTGGATGTCACTCACAGAGGGCCTTTGGATTCCACTTTTGTTGTTCACTCATATCTGACTCTTCCTGGCCCCATTTGAGGTTTTCTTGGCAAAAATTCGTCATTTTCTTCTTGCCCTGGATGCAGAGTCAGAAGTCAGTTAAAATCCCTGCTTTAGCATCTATCGGCTACATGATTATGGGTGAGCCATCTAAACCCTCGAGGTCTCCATTTCTTTAGCTGTAAGAAAATGGCAGACGTTCCAGTATTTTTGCCAAGAAAAGCTCAGGTGGATCTGGGAAGAGTTGAATATGACTAAAAAGGGGGGCAGCTAGGTGGCGCAGTGAGTAGAGCACCAGCCCTGGAGTCAGAAGGACCTGAGTTCAGTTCCAGCCTCAGACACTTAACGCACACAAACAAAAACCTAGCTGTGTGACCTTGGGCAAGTTACTTAACCCCAATTGCCCTCCAAAAAGAAAAAAAAAAGAATATTACTAAAACGACTGAACAATAGCAAAAGTTGTAAAGGGTCCTACCTGAGTGCCTTTTCCTCTTGGAAGCCTCTATGGAATCATAGTCTGGACACCATCATTTTACTGATAAAGAAACCGATTTCCAGAGGGGATGAAGCACTTGTCCAAGGTCCCAGGCAGGATCTGAACCCAGGTCCTGTGATCTTTCCAATGTACCACAGTTTGGAGCAGTACTGAATGGGGGACCTCAGAGGGAGCAGGTTTCTGCTTTATGGAGGTCTTCACTGGGAGGCTGGATGGCCACTGGTTGGGGATGTTGGAGAAAAGATTTGTGGTAAGGTTTGGGTTGGATGAGGTGGCCCCTGTTGTTTCTTCCTACTCTGAGAGTCAGTGAAAAAATAGAGGGTGGATTCAGACTCCAAATTCAGTGTTTCTCTCTACTTCATGATACTTCTTTTTATGAAGGAAAAGTAGAGAGGGCTCACTGGCAAGTGGTGAAAACTAGGTCCTGGAGAAGGATGGTACCTTGGCCAAGGTCGCCCAGTGATTCAGTGGCAAAGGAGCCTGGTACAGTAAAAGTAAGTAAGGGCTTAGGAGTCACAGGACCTCAGTTCAAATCCATTCTCAGACACTTACTAACCCTGTGGCATTGGGCAAGTCAAGTAGCCTTTCTATAACTTTTTTTTCCCTTTTGGGAGGGCAGTTGGGGTTAAGTGACTTGACCAAAGTCACATGGCTAGTAAATGTGTCAAGTGTCTTTGGCCAGATTTGAACTCAGGTCCTCCAGACTCCAGGGGCGGTGCTCTATTCACTGAACCACCTAGCCGCCCTGCCTTTCTGTAACTTCCTCCATAAAATGAGGGAGGGGTGGGTTGTAGATGTAGCATTCTGTAAACTTACTCCTTGTATGACTTGGGGCAAGTCACTAAAAAAAAAACAAACAAAAAAAAAAAACCTCACTGTGCCTCAGTTTCCCCATCAGTAAAAATGGTTGGACTAGATGGCCCCTTTCCAGCTCCAGTCTATGGTTTAGTGAACTCAGTCATCTACCAAGGATGGTCCCAAAGGTGGGAGGGATGAGGCCCTCCAGTGGGTGACACTTTCAAGGAAAGGTACCCATGAGTCACCTCATGATGAAATGGAGCCTGACAGGCGTTGCAAAAAACCTGCTTCGGTTTATAATTAATGCAGGCCCTCCTTGGGGAGGCAGTATTTTTATTCTGGTTGCTAAAAAGGTTCTCGGCACTCCTGGGCTCTTGAGTGAAGCAGACGCATTATTATCACCCTGGGCTCACTGTTAATTTTTGCTACACAAACTGTATTGACTGATAAGGGGCTCTGGAATGGGACCAGGCTTTTTACTATGGGAAGGGGAACCCTTACTCCCCATCAGGGCTCAGTTCAAACGACACGTCCTTTAGGAAACCAAGCCTGTCCCGATCCTCTCTGTTTCTTAGTATGTCGTCTACATGCTTCATTCTTGTGCAGTGGTTTCAGACTCTCCATGACCCCATTTGGGGTTTTCTTGGCAAAGATCCTACAGTGGTTTGCCATTTCTTTCTCCAGCTCATTTGACAGATGAGGAAATTGAGGCAAACAGGATGAAGTGACTTGCCCAGGGTCACACAGCTAGTAAATGTCAGGACAGACTTGCACTTAGAGAAAATGAGTCTTGCTAACTCCAGGCCCAGCATTCACACACACACACACACACACACACACACACACACACACACACACACACACCATTGGCTCTTTTTGTAGACATGGCTTTTTGCCTGAACACTTGGGGATTCCTCTCCCTGGGAAAAAAAAGACTTGAAAACAAAAAGCTCCCTTGGAAATCTTTGTGGCCTCACACGCTCTATCATCACTCCCTTCTTCCAAAGAGACATTTCTCCACAGGCTCTAGTCAGGGAAGGCCACCCTGATGTGGTTATTTCTGGAATCCCAGTACCAGAAAAACACAGTGAGCTGAGAGCCCCACAGAACCTGGGAACATCACAGTTATACTTCAGGGTAATGACTTACCATCCCTCTAGGGACCTCAAAGACCCAAAGATGGCCCAAGCCCTCTTTTTATAGATGGGGAAACTGAGTCACAGAGGGGCCACAGGGTCACTGAGCTAGAATGGGAAGGGATCTGAGGGAAGGGATGACTCTCATTTTACAGCCAAGGAAACTGAGGCCTAGAGAAATCAAATTGCTTGCTCCACATCATGCAGAGAGTAAGCTGCTGAGGTAGGGGATAAATTCAGGCCCTCTGCAAGCCCAGGGCTCCTTCTACCCAGCCATACTACCTCTCACTTTTTCCCATTCAAAGGATCATGGAGTCCTTAGACACTCTAAAGTCACCCAGGTTCTCCTTGGGGTGCTGATGGAAACATCTGGACAGGAAGCCTCTTTACAGTAACCTAGGGAGTCAGGCAAGAAGGCTTATTTGAACAGGGAAGAGAACAGAGGAGGCCTCAGTGGAGGCTTGCTTATAGCTTAATCCCTGGTCAACAAACATTTCCATCGAACGATTCAGCAAACATTTATTGAGTGACTGCTATGTATAAAGCATTGTGTTGGATGCTAGGGGACAAAAAGTACCCATCAGAGAGCCTGTGCTGAGAAATTTTCCAAAAGGAAGTCTCTGCATCAACAAAATCATAGATTAGGACAAAATTAGTTAGATGGATGCATATTATGTGTGTTGTGTGTTCAGTCATTTTTAAGTCACATTCAACCCTCCAGGATCTCATTTGGGGATTTCTCAGCAAAGATATTAGAATGGCTTGCCATTTCCTTCTCTAGATCATTTTCCAGATGACGAAACTGAGGCAAACAGGGTGAAGTGACTTGTCCAAGATCACACAGCTAGTAAGTGTCTGAGGCCGGATTTGAACTTGGGAAGATGAGTCTTCCTCACTCCATGCCAGGTACTCTATCTACTGAGCCACCTAGCTGCACACACACACACACACACACACACACAAGAGAAAAACAACATGGTGCAGTGGATTGAGGGCCCCTATATCTGACTCATTATTTCCCTTGAGATTCTCAACCTTTGGTTCTTCCAGGGAAATTCTGTTATTTTTTTCTAGCTCCATAAAGTAATCTGTTGGTAGTTTGATTGGTATGGCATTGAATAAGTAAATTAATTTAGGTAATGTCATTTTCATTATATTGACTAAGCCTACCCATTTTCTCTTTGACATATACTAGTAGTGTGAGCATGAGCTAATCATTTATTCTCTTAGTGGCCTCAAGCTTAGTCTCTAAGACTACATAGAAATTGCAGGCCAGTTATCTGTCTACATCTATGGAAGGATTTTCCATATCGGAAGTTTCAAACCTTGACGAAATTATAGCTTTAGACCAAAAAAAAAAGTGTGTGTGTGTGTGTGTGTGTGTGTGTGTGTGTGTGTGTGTGTGTGAATACACAAACCAGTTTTCTTTCCCTCAGGCACATTTTGGATCCATTGGAATTTGAACTCAAGATGTACAGACAGAAGGCAATTCCTTGAATAAAAGTGGTGCATTGAACACAGAAAGTTTTGGGTTCCAATCCTGCCTCTAATGATTCCCACCTGTGTGGGATGAGTTACATAACCTCTCGGCATTGGCGTAATATCCCTAAGGCTTCATACATAGTGGGTGTTTAATAAATGTTTATTGAACTTGATTGAATTAAGTATCTTGAGCGTACTTGGGCGGGGGGAGTTTCCAATCAATCAACAAGCATTTATTAAGCTCCTACTATGTACCCACTCAGTTCAGGGATAGAAAGCTAAGGAAAGAGGGAACCTAAACCCAAGAACATTCACTTGTATATCCAACTTAGAGGGACCAGGAGGTGCCTGAGTTGATTGAATGTCTGATTCATTCAAGACCCCTCGAGATGGGGTCAGAGATGGATGTTGTAGGTGGCCTCTGTCATGCAGAATCCATATGGAAAATAATTACCGGTCTATTCTTTAGTGTTCAGAAACTCCACCATCAGGAACAGAATTAGCCTGTTATTAGGGACCAAAATAGTGTTGTTATTCTGTAGAACACACCCACACATCCCAGCTTTGCTCCAAAATCAGAAACAACTCTCATTAGTCTCCAAGTCAGACCCACTTCTCGGCAGGTTCCTGTCTAGGCTGATCATAGTGGTTGGGGGAAGGGATGTTGTTTCTTTCTGGTCTGTGGGTTTATAGAGAAATCACAGGCTAGGACACAAACAGCCCAAAACTACAGCATTAGACTCAGAACTAGGAAAACCTGGCTCCAGGTCTCGCCTCAGGCACCAGCTGGGTGGCCTTGGGCAAGTCACTTTATTTCTCTGAGTCCCAGTTTCCTCATCTGTAAAATGCAAAGGGTGGCCTTACCAGCCTCCAAGGGCCCTTCCATCTTTAAATCAACAATTCCAGAATCGTGTGAATCTCTAACTCATAGCAGTGTTCTTACTCAGAGGTCAAACCGAATGACCCCAGGAGTGGGTCCTAGCACATCAGGACTGGAAGAAAACTTTGAGGTTAGCTAACTTAATCCCCTTAATTGTGTTTCATATGTGTCATACTGCCTTTTTACTGATGCCTTTTGGTTTTTTACATCACAGTCATTTTGAAATGTTCCCCTGCCCGGTTGCCCACTCAAGGAGCCTTCCCTTTAACAGAGAAAAACAGCTAAGCAAAGCCGTCAGAGCTGGTGCTCAGGGATGCTGATGGATGCAACATTCTGTACCCATGACCACCACCTCTCAAGGAGAGGTGGGACGGCCCTTCATTTTAGAAAGGAGAACGCTGAGGTGGGACCAGGCAAGGTAACACAGGCACTTGATAAATGCTCCTCTTCCTCTTCCCAGCACTCTTGGACACCCTCCTGCTCCTTGCTATAGAAACTTGCCTTCAAATCCTTCATCGGTCCAGATGGCCAATGCCGGTGTCAGTGGCTGGGTTAGCGTGCAGTGGTTTACTCAAGGGATCTATTGGTCCTTTCCAGATTTAAGAGAGAATAGGGCTCTCTTCCATAGGAAACTCACCCAGTTCTAATTTATTGATACCAAAATAAAGGATACAGTGAGAAAATATGCCAGCCTATCACTCGGGAGCCCTGCATTCCTTTTGTCCTGGCTTTGGAGGAATGACAGTATATGTGATGCTTAATCAGAACCTGTACTGCTCTGCCTGGATGGCCAGGTTAACCTGACTAGCCCTAGGGCATATACTCCTTTTATAGTCTGGAGTAAACCTAAGGCCATTTAGAGTTATACCAGCCTCAGGTAAGAACACACACACACATACACTCACACACAAACACACACATACCCCAACCCAGGAATACACCAATCACAAGGGAGTTAAATCAGGATGCCTACTTGGGTCAGAACAGGATCCTTGTTCCTCAGTGTATTAATTTATAGGTTCCTGGGTCACCTTGTCTGTTCCTGGCTCTAGGTCAATAAGAACATTAAGAACAACAGTACACGAATGCACACAGTGCATTAGGGTTTATATAGATCTTTACAAATATTATCTCATTGGATCCCCACAACAATGCTGGGAGCTAGATTCTGTTATTACACACACACCCATTTTACAGGTGAGGAAAGACAGATCTGGCAGACAGATTTTAAGTGATTTATTTGGGAGTCCCAAAGCTAATAAATGTCTGTGGCTGGATTTGAACTTGGGCCCTTCTGACTCTGTTTACTTCTCCACCTAGTTTCCTCTCCATCTGAAAGAAGAATCCACAGCTACTCAACCTGCCTCATAGGGAATTGGTATTCTAGGAGGAATCAAAATGTTTAGTTTAAAAATCTAAACCTTAGATTTGCCAAAACAAGGCCCCTGACTCCTACCCTGGAGGGAGCTGCCTGTTCTTCCTGCAGGAAATGCCTGCATTCAACAAGCATTTACATGAACATTCTATGTATCAGGCCCCCTCTGCTTTCTTATTGAATCCTCATAAGAACCCCAGGAGGTAGCTGCTATTATTGTACGCATTCTGTGGAGAAGGAAACTAAGGCAAGCAGATTAAGTGACTTGCCCAGGGTCACATAACTAGGAAGTATCTGAAGCTGGATTTGAATTAAGGTCTTCCCCATCCACTGGTCCACCAGCTGCCTCCTAAGACTAGAAACTACAAAGCAAGTACCCATCTGCTTTGGTAGAGGGCGTTTCTTCAGGGAGAGTTCCCTAGACTAATCAAACCAAAAGTCCAGTCCAAAAAAAAAAAAAAGAAAGAAAGAAAGAAATCTAAATGGAGAATGTGTTAAAATGGTGCAGCCTCCAACAGCGCAGATTTCACTCATTAGCCCACAGGGATGTTTGCTTTACTTTTACAGACCATCTGTTTGGGAAGATATTTTCCTGCTTTAGGCTTGGAATCCCAGTGAGCTGTAAAGGAAGGACTGAACTGAGTCTGTCCCCCCAAAGCTAATGAGTAGCTTGCTCCAGCTCTATGGCCGCAGGGGGAAGGATTAAGGGTCTGAATTTTCCGAGAATGTTGAGAGAGTGGCCACACAAGCCAGAGCTCCCCTAATCTTCCTGACTTGGTGGCTGTCAATCACAGAATCACAGCTGGAAGGGACCTCAAGGCCATCTGGCCCAGCTCTCACTTTACAGGTGGGGAAACTGAGACATAGACTGAAACACAGAGGAGTTATATGGCTCTAGGTCAAATCTTGTAACCCTTACTCCCTGTGAGACCTGGGGGCAATCTTTTCCTATCTCTAAGCCTAAACTCATCTGTAAAAGAAGGGGGTGGACTCAACAATCCAGGTCTAAGTCAATGACCCTGTGAGCTGTCATTTAACAGGTGAAGAAATAGACTCAGGGTAAATGCTTTACCCAGCCTTCCACAGGAAGTTATATTCTGGTTTGGAAATGGCGCTCTCTATAACATGGGAGGCAGAACTGCACAAAATATTCTCGACATGGTCTGGCCAGTGCAGAGCGCAATGGAATGATCCCTTTCTGTTGTCTGGATTCTCGGACTTTGGGACCACCAAATCACACTATCAGCACCATCATCTTATGGTCCACTAGAAACCCCAGGTCTTTTTCACAGAGACTGCTGTTAAGCTAGTCTTTCTGTACCCTCCTTCTTCCATCCTGTACTTATGGGAATGCTTTTCTTAAATAAAGTATAGGGTATTGACAGTTTTTGTATGTAGGAGGAATTTTATACCTTAGATTTTTCCTTTGGAAGCTATTTGGGTTGGGGGTTTTTTGGTTGGTTTTTTGTTTTTGTTTTTGTTTTTGTTTTTTTGCCTAATTGGGCAGATAGCCTCCCTTGAGTCCCAGAGCTCTGTTATTTACTTAAATGAATATTGATTCATTTGCAAATTGTCTTCTGTTTATGCAAATAGTGGATTTCCATGTAAGTCCCTTTGGGTCTTATTGTTTGTTTTGGTGTCTGTGGTTGTTACTGTTTTTAATCTCCAGCTCCAAAAGAATGACCAATTCGGTGCCTCCACCAGCCTTTCGCTGTCCCACCACCAGCCTTTCACTGTCCCACCTCCCTGACTCTGACCCTCCCATCCCTGATGCCTAGAATTTCTGCTTGCCTGTGTGATGTGATGAAGTGGGTGGAGGAAGGTCAGGAGAAGCTGGACACTGAGCTGGGTCACCACAGACAAGGCACCCCACTTTTCTGAGACTCAGTTTCCTCACCCGAAGAGTGGAGGTCATGATGCTTATGTTATGACAGCACCTTGTTCTTCACTGGTAGCCCCCAGCCAGGGTCTCCTCTTGGCACTCGGCTTGATGCCTGACTCCCTTCTGCTTGATATCATGGTTAAAGGCATGCACATCTTATTTCCCCAAGTCCTGTGAGAACAAGGGATGTGTCCCACTGATTCAGCTCTGTATGTGCCCATCACCACCCAAGCCTGGGTGCCCTAGCGCTTAATGAGTGTTTCAGTGAATGAATGAATGAATGATTCCAAACTGGCCAGGATCCCATTGGGTCTTCACACAAACCCAGCGAGGTAGACAGTGCATAATTATTCTCCCCATTTCCCAGTCGAGTCCAGAGAGAGAGGACAAAGCCCATGGTCACGCAAAGCCTCAGATCCCCAAGCCAGGGAGGACTATTGCTCTACACCACAGGCTGGCGAGGTTGAGGGACTGCTTTTGCCTTCTGCTTTTCATCCAGACGTTCAGCCCCCTGTTGGTCAGAGCCAAGGCCCTGATTACCTGTGGCCACTGCAGATCCTGAGGCACTAGTATAAACTTATTAGCTCTTCTCCTGGCCAGGCCCCAGACAGCCAGCACCACTGGGAACCCTATTTCTCCTCGTCGTAGCCATACCTCATCGAATGCCAAAGCTCTGTCAAGCACCACTTGGTTTCTCTGGGCCTCAATTTTCTCATCCATAAAATGGTGCAGTTGGACTGGGTTGTCCCTGAAGCCCCATCAGCCCTAAACTGATGACTCTGTGGTCCTTGATATAGGTAGAATCACATGGGATTGTAGATTTTCAACCTTAGGGACCCTCTAAGTCTGCCTCCTTCATTTTACAGATGAGGAAACTGAGGCCAGGAAGGTCATGGGCTTATAGTTCTAGAGCCAGGAGGAGTCTTAGAGGTTTCTAGGATGATCTGCACTGAAGTCTGACCCGGCTCCCTGAGCCTTCTCCTCTTTCATCACCCCCTCTCTCTTCCTCTCTCCTCCCCTGCCACCCACCCTCCATTGCTGTGGTCTCCAGTTATCCCCAGGAACCATCTTTCAGGATGAGTGTGTCTTTTGGGGCTTCCTCTCCATCAGGGCAACTCCATGGGGATGAGAGGAATTAACAGGATCAGAATAGCCTCCCCCAGCTGCCAGTCTTCTGTTTCTCTTTACGTTTTCATCATGTTTTTACTATTAAAATAACTACCATTCCTCCATTTGGAGCTGCTTCTGCCAAATTATGGCCTGAAATGCCTCTTTATGGCTCTGTTCGAAGGGAATGAGAGTTAATGATGGAAATACTGACTAAGCCTCCATGCTGGGCCCACTCATTACATGTTCCCCGGCTGACCACTGCCTTGCTCTCGATACTGCCTGACAACCGGGGGCTGTGGGGACCGGGGAAGTGACTCTCACATGTGGTCTGGACCTTTGGGTTTGGAAGCTGGTGGCCCGTGGGATGGCCAGCTCTGTAATTAGCCTGCCGATGGGTTAGGTGGTTCCTTTGCCCAGGGTATAAATAGGATACACGTGGCAGGTCAATCCTCACTGGTCCCTGAATGAGCAGCTGCTGCCCAGCAGCATGAGTGGGTGGCAGCCAGCCTGGGAGGAGAGGCAGAGATAGGGACAGGGCCTGGGCTGACTTGTCCCTGACTCTGACCCTGGCAGGGGGCTAGATGCCGATCAGGCCTGAGCTTATGCACCCTCTCACGGTTTTCTTGGGGCAGGAATAATGCCTAGTCCTGTTTTATTTTTCCTTAAAATAGTTTTTGCCCTAAATGATGGATTCAAATTAATATTTCATATCAGCACTATTAAATGTACAACTAAAACATCTAAAGAGACGGCAAGGTATGGTGGAATGAGAACTAGGTTTAGAAAGAGGAAATCCAGGCTCCCAGGACTCTCCTGTTGCCATCAGTGTGACCTTGCAAGCCAGAGGCCTGGGGTTTGACTCCCACTTACTACCTGTATGACTGTGGACAAGTGACTTTACCTCCATGGACCTCAGTTTCCTCAGCTGTCAAATGAGAGGGTTAGACCAGATGATCTGTGAAGCCCCTTCTAGCTCCTGGATTAGGGGAGGCTCTGAATGCCAGGCTGGGTTTGAATTCTTTCCTCTAGGCAGCATTGTGGTTGTAGACAATATGGAAGGTTTTTGAGCAGGGCGATAATGTCATTTAACTGGTCCACCTGTCCCTAGTGTCTCTAGTCTCCAATCTCCAATCTGCCCTTCACTCAGCAGCCAAAATAACCTCCTGAGACAGTCAATAAGCTGTCATTAGTGCCATTTGCTGTGTTAAGGCCCAGCGTACTAAGGTGAGGACACAGTCCCCGCCCTTACAGAGCTCACATTCAAAGGGGAGAGAGAACGTGTCAATGACCATGTCCAACCCATGAGACCATGGAAAAGGCAGGAAACCTGAGAGCCCGGGATTGTTCACTCTCTTTATGTCACACACACACACACACACACACACACACACACACACACACATCCTGAGCTATTTGGTGAAGTCTCTGTACCCCATCTCAGAAAAATGCTTTTAAATGCACAAAATAAAATGTGTGAGTTTACAAAGGAAATTAATTACTTGGAAGTACAATTATCGAACTGTTTTTCAAAACAAATTTGCAGACCCCAAGTTAATAATCTTTGCCTTAGAGGAAAAGCAGCATAAGAGGCAGAGGGTGAGCAGGTTTGTTGAATGAAATTAAATTGACCATATAACTTAGGTTGGGCTGGTGAGGACCTGACCAGTGGCAGCAATGTAAGGGCCAAGAAGGGGACAGGTGGGAGAATTTAAGCAGGACGGGCCAATCAATGGGGAAGAAAGAAGGAGAAAGTGATTTCCAGGCTTTGAGCTTGGGTATCTGGAAGGATGTGGCATCATAAACAGAAAGAGGAAATTTGGAGAAGAAGCCAGGGTCTTTGACAGGAAAGACCACGAGTTCCATATGCTGGATTTTCAGTCGGACACGATGTTGGAATTTGTGAATGAAAATCAAAGCCCAGCAGTCCACTGGAGATAACAAGATTAGGGCTGTAAAATCTGTAAAATGGGGGACTGGAATACGTGGCCTCCAAGACCATTTCAGCTCTGGTTTTTATGGCTCTGTGTTCCTTGGATGGAAGAGTCATCTGTATAGAGGTGATAATTGAACCCATGGGAGACAATAAAATCACTGGGAGAGTGAACGTGAAGGAAGAGGGCTGGGACAAAGCCTTCCCTCCCCAAGAGGCCCAGTCCCTGTAGGGAGCTCGGTTCCAAACCCTCCCCGATGATGTCATTGATCCCTGGCCCACTAGGGCTGGCAAGTCTTGGGCCCATGGTTCAGGTCACCCTGGGGGAATAAGGAGTAAGGTGGGCTCATGACAGAGTAGGGTGGTGAGTCCTCCAGAGAGCTGAAGAGTCCCCTGGAGCTCACGTTCTTCACTGCTAGGAAGGGTCCATAGCATCAGTCTCTCCAGCAGCTGCCTTTTCAGCTGGAGCACCCCAGGCCTTCCAGTACAGCCTGGCTGAGGTGGGTCATGTTCACCCTGTCCTGGTCCAGGGTGCCCCCATATATGAACTCCAACTTCTGCCTCAAATGCCATCAAGTACCAAGAGTCCAGAAAATGTAGTTTTTGAGGAAGAAATCTGAGAAATGTCACCTCTAGGTCCAACAGTGTGAACTGGTGGAAAGGTTGGTATTAAGCAGCCCTTCCTTCCAGTGTGGATGCTTTAGGGTCTAAGGATCATGGGGTCTGGAGCTGATAGGGAGCTTGGAGCTCAGCTAAGCCAATCCTTAAGTTTTACATTTGAGGAAACTGAGTCCCAAAGAAGTAATGAATTGCCAGAGGTCATACAGCTAGGATCAGTGCTTAGAGTCAATCTCAAGTCTAGTACACTTACTTCTTAACTAGGTTTGACTTCTCCTTGGCATCAGTTTCCCCATGTGCAAAATAAAGGTCTTAGGCCAGAGGATCCCAAACATCTCAACATCTAGAATTTTATCTATTTCTGTCAAGCCATGGTAACCTGTAAATTGGACCTCCACCACATTTCGGATGCTCCAGAGCAGAGGCCCAAGACCCAATATTTAGGAGGCGAAGCCCTTGTTCCCTGGACAGGTCTGGGACACTGTGTCACATTCTCACCGACCACCTCTCCATGTTCTGAACTCTATATCCAACCCTGTCTTCCTTTTCTCTTTGTTCTTATACTCCCTCTCCTGGCCTCCAATTTGAGGCAATCATAAGACTTGGAGTGGGAGAGGAATTTACTCAACACAAGGAAATTTGGGATTTGGGTCTCAAAAGTTGTTAGTATTCTAGACCAAATTAAAACCTTGGGGTACTCATGCCCCCTGCTTTCCTCTCTATTGGGTGGTCAAAGGTCTCCTAATACCTTTCTAGTCTTTTTACGCATTATTTTTTTTTGCTTTTTTTTTTTAAACAAATACTTTATTAACTTCTGTTTTACATCATTCATTTCCGCCAGATTTTGAGTTACAATCATTTTCCCCCCATTATTCCCCTACCCACCCTCCCAGAATAGCAGTCCCACAAGATATCGTTTCCTCCAATCTGCTCTCTCCCATACCTTCTCCCATACCCCCATCGACTTTTCCATTAGAGGAAGATGAATTTTTGTGTCCCAATGCCTGCACATCTTATCTCCCAATTATAGGCAAAAGAGTATTAATAATAGTATTTATATATATATTTGAAACATTTAATGTTACGACCTCGAATTTCAGATCCATTTCCTTCCTCCCTTGTCACCCATTCCCTCTTGGGAGATAAGTAATTCAGTATATGTTGTACATGTCTAGCTATGCAAAACATTATCATAGTAGATATATTGTACAAGGCTGCTTATAATTCCCTCCCACTCATCCCACCCCCCACCTGGTCCATCCCCTACATGATCCTGTCCCTCTTCTATAGTGGGTACTTCCAACCTCCCCTCCCCCCAAGGATGCCCTCCCATCCATCATCCCTCCTCTCATCCCCCTTCCCCCTATCCTGCTGCAGGTTGAGATATCCCATTTAGTATGTATGTCATTTTCTCCCTGAACCAAATTCAATGTGAATGTGGTTTTGCCTCTTTAGCCTTCCTTATTCTCCCCCTCCTTTGCAACCACTTCCCCTACATGAGATAGTTTACCCTACCATGTCTCTCCCCATCTCCTCTTGCCACTTTCCTCTCTCACCTCATAATTTCATCCCTTGAGTATTCTCCCTTCCCAACAAATTCAACTTATGCCCTCTATCCATATATATAACTGTAACCATATACACACACATTCACATATGTATTCATATGACCACACCCCTTCTTCCATTATTTTCATAGTGAGAAAGATATCATCAGTCACAGTTATTGCTTTTCCATATAGGAATGTAAATAGTTCAACTTTGATAAGTTCCTTTTGATTTCTTTTCCCTGATTACCTTCTCAGGCATCTCTTCCTTCTTGTGTCTGGATGTCAAATTTTCTATTCAACTCTGGTTTTTCCTCAAGAATGCTTGAAAGTCCTCTATTCCACTGAATGACCATATTTTCCCCTGAAACAAAATACTCAGTTTTGCTGGGTAGGTGACCCTTGGGTTCATTCCCAGTTCTTTTGCCCTCTGGAATATCATATTCCATGCCCTTCGATCCCTCAGTGTAGAAGCTGCCAGGTCCTGGGCTATTCTGATTGTGTTTCCACAATATTGAAATTGTTTCTTCCTGGCTGCTTGTAGTATTTTCTCCTTGATCTGGGGATTCTGGAACCTGGCTATAATATTCCTGGGAGTTTTCTTTTTGGGATCTTTTTCAGGAGGTGATCCGTGGATTCTTTCAACCTCTATTTTGCCCTCTGGATCTAAAACAGGGCAGTTTTCCTTGAGAATTTCTTGAAGGGTGATTTCTAGGTTCTTTCTTTGATCATGGCTTTCAGGTAGTCCAATAATTTTTAAATTGTCTCTCCTGGATCTATTTTCCAGGTCAGTGGTTTTTCCCAGGAGATATTTCACATTGCCTTCTAATCTTTCATTTGTTTGAATCTGCTTAACAGCATCTTGATTTCTCATAAAGTCATTATCTTCCATTTGCTCCAGTCTAACTCTGAAGGAATGAATCTCCTCAGTGAACTTTTGAGATTCTTTTTCCATCTGGCAAATTCGACTTTTTAAGGCATTCTTCTCCTCAATGCCCTTTGGGCCTCCTTTGCCATTTGAGCTAGTCTATTTTTTAAGGTGTTGTTTTCCTCAGTCAGGCTGTTGACCCTCATTTCATACTTTTCCTGCATCCTTCTCATTTCTCTAATTTTTCCTCCACTTCTCTTATTTGATTTTTAAAGTCCTTCTTAAGGTCCTCTATGGCCTGCAACCCGCTCATGTTTTCCCCTGGGGCTTTTGGAGCAGGACTTCTGACCTCACAGGCCTTTTCCCACTCCATGCCCCCAAAATAGGAGTCTAGGGTTGCATTTTTCTGTTTCCTTTGCCTTGGCATATTGCCACTTAATTACTTGACTTTTGGGCTTGTTGCCACACTATGGCTTTAAGGCCAGATAGAGGAATTTTCGTCCCTAATGTGTGGGGGGCAACTTCCGTTTCTGGCAAGCTGTAAACCCACCCACGACTTCCACCCTAGATCACAATCCAGATCCAGGGAGGTTAAAGCAAGAGCGATTACCCCCCAAGACTGATCGCTGGATCTCCCCACGATTTGTAGGCTGGGAGCCGGAAATGCCTCTGAAAACTACACAGTGGCGCGTCTCCTCAGCAGCTTCTAGCCCCCAGGGGAGGGAGCTGACGCATTCCCCAAATACAGGTCCCAAAGTCCATAGGACACTAACCTCTTACTTTGTCCTAGGCAAGTCTATGTTGATAATTCTGGCGTTTCCACAGTTCCTGGTGTTCTGGGGTTCCTCCAGCCGGCTGCTGGCCCTGCCGCCCTGGGGCTAAAACCTCGGCTCATGTGGACCTGGGCTCGGCTCGGCTCCTGCGCTCTGCGCGCTGCCGCTCCCAGACCACTGCGCTGGTCCTTCCTGCAGGGTGCTGGGCTGTCCTCAGCGGGAGGTTAGCTTCTCTGTGTCGTTCTGTGGGTGCTGGGGCTCCAGAAGATTTTCAGAGTCCTTTTTTACATAGTTTGTGGAGAATCTGGGGGCAGAGAGGCTTGGACGAGCTGTTTCTACTCCGCCATATTGGCTCCGCCCCCCTTTTTTTGCTTTTTTTTGTTTTTGTTTTTGTTTTTTTTGGAGAGCATTTGGGGTTAAGTGACTTGTCCAAAGTCACATGGCTAGCAATTGTGTCAAGTGCCTGAGGCCGGATTTGAACTCAGGTCCTCCTGACTACAGGGCTGGTGCTCTATTCACTACGCCACCTAGCAGCCCCATTTACACATTATTCTTAATCCACTCTATGGTTCAACCACAGTGACCTGCTTGTTTCCTACCCTTGATCCTCCATGTCCTGTCCCTGTACCTTCTTTGCACTGGCTGTCCCCGCTTTGCCTAGAACACATTGTTTCCTTAGGTCCAACCCTTGGCCTCTCTGGCTTCCTTCAGTCTCAGTTCAAATACTGCCTTTTAGGATCTTGGATTAGATTAGAGTCTTGTAGCTCGAGAAGGGACTTCAGGAGCCTTTGGGTCCACTCTCTTATTTTGCTGATGAGAGCTAAAGAGCCCTCTGGAGCTCATATCCTTCACTGCTCCTAGTGCCTCCCTCCCAAAACTAGTCTGCAATCATTGTGTGTACTTACATGGGTATGAATTGTGTCCACCATTAGAATATAAACTCCTTGAGGTCAAGGACTATGTTGTCTCTGTCTCTAGCGCCTACTCACAGGGCCTGGCACATAGTAGGCACCTATGAGTGTTTGTGGATTGGTTGACTTTTTTTGATCACCTTTGAGGCCTCATATCCCAGGTACTTGTATTATCCCCCAATAGCCTCTTCTACCCTCCTACACTCCTTGGCTTTCCTCTGGGACATTAGACTCCAAGGATATGACCTCCAAGGTCCAGCTCCCCTCAGCTCCTCCCTTCCAGTGTTCCCTCCCTGCAACTCTTCTCCCCACCCCATCTCCAGTTCCCCTTTGGGGTGGGGCCACCCCCCCCAATCATTCCTGTGCCCATCCTTGTTGACGAGCCGTCAGAGAATTGTCCACAGACTCTCTCAGCCACTGCCCCCTGGGCCCTCCAACCATTAGGCTGCCCTGCTCACCTCTGTTTTCCCTTCTTCCAGGTGAGCATCTGAGGATCTGCCCACAGGGCTACACCTGCTGCACCAGCGAAATGGAGGAGAACTTTGCCAACCGGAGTCGCAACGAGTTGGAGGGGGCCCTCAGGGAGACCAGCCGATCCATGCAGGTGATGCTTAGCACTCAGCTCCGTAACTTTGACGGTAAGTGACCACAGCTAACACACGAAGCCACTGTTCCCCAGCCTCAGGCTCCTTCCGGGGACCCCACAGAACCACCTGCGTCCAGGCCTTCCTAGAATTGGGCATGCACGGAACACTGGGGATTGATTGATACAAGAATTATTGGATGGTTTCTCATTCTGAAATGCATCACACAGAAGAATAAATATCTAATAATGGAATCTAACCTAATGGAATCTTCTATCCAGTGAGAGAAGATCTAAAGAGAGGATTTCAGACTCTGTAACAGGTAGAGAGAGGGAATGACAAGAGAGCATTGCCCACTCTGCCTTCAAGTAAAGTTGCTAGTTTAGTGACAGGTCATGGTAAGAGAAGTATGTCCCTGATTGTTGTGAAGTGTGCTCCTGGGCAAAGAGCATTAGACCCAGATTCAAATCCCTCCTCTGCCAGCTTCCTGGGTGACCCTGAGCCAACTCTGGGCCTCAGTTCCCTCATCTGCACAATGAGGGAATTAGACCAGATGGTCTCTGAGGCCCTTCCAGCTCTAGAACCTGGAATCCTAAGAAGTTACTCCACCCCCAGCTCCCCCTCCCCCCAGTGGCAATTACATGGGGATGATAACCTGGACTCATTTATCGTCACAGCATTTCACCTGGCGATCTCAGCATGGCAATCGTCGTCCTGTTAGGATGCGTTGATCAAAACGAGAGAGGGTGATCCAGAGCTACTATAAATTCAGCAAGGCTTTTAACTGAATTAATGTTTTATTAATCATAGCAGCATCTACATATGTTTGATAAATAGGAATCCATGTGTGCATGAGACATTCTTTATTCATCTCTGGACGTTTACTTATTTATTATACTGAGTCACTTAATGAGATAGCGGAAGCTGTTGGGCAGCTTTCAGAAATCAGACATCTGGATCTTCGGGGCCCCCTGCAAAGAGCTCATCCCTTCTTCTGTCCCCTTCAGACCTCCCCAGTATCTGCGTCTTACAGGTTGAGGGCCACCATTTTAGGTCCTTCAGAGGAGCCATGCCAAGATCACAGAACTCAGAGCTGCAGGACCTAAGCTCCCATCCCAGGTCACTTTGGTTCTCTGGTTTGTAGTTTCCTCTTCTGTAAATGAGGGGGTTGGGCTAGATGGCCCCTAAAGCTCCTTCCAGCCTTGGATCAGTGGTCCTCTCTCTAACAGATATTGGTCTCAAGGGCTTCTGAGCTCCCATCTCTGGGCTTCACTTTCTTCCACTGTAAGACTGTTAGATTAGGTGACCTTTGAGGGCTCCTCCAAATGGAAATCAATGATTCTATAATCTGAATAGGGATGGATCTCTAGTCTAGGAGGTTCTACAGTGTTCTAGGGTTTGATGTCCTCACAGCCTGACAGCACAGTGTTTTCAATCAATAAGTTAAGTGCCTACTGTGTGCCAGGCACTGTTACACACAGTGGGGTGACAACTTTGTATTGTGTGTGAAGGCAGAGAAACAAAGTAAGCTACTCTCTTGGGTCCTGTGGAAGACAAATGTGTGGGACCAGGATAGTCTCACTCAAAAACAAAAGCAAACCCTCAGATCCTGGGCTGAGCACTGGGCCAACCTCTTCTCCATGGCCTCATTTCATGTTCTCTCTCTCTCTGAGAGATGGATTGCCTTTCTGCAGACACGCCCAGGGCGGAGCCCTTTGCACAAAGGAGGTAGCCCTGCCCAGCTGCCCACAGGGATGGAGCTGAAGACAGAAACTGGCCTTTGATCTGTTCCCCAGAGCTCGAGGCCCAGGAGAAGTGGGCCAGGGAACTGTCAGATTCAACTTTGGGCTCTGGGTGGAAATGAATGATGACAGATGGGGGCCTCGGGGTGTACAGGGCTGGTGCTCACCTGGGTCTGTTCCTGTACATGATACATTCTTTAGCTCAGGGCCACCTCTGTCCCCCTGGAGGTGGGAGCTAGGAGAGGGTGGAGGGCTGTGCTGAACTCCTCATTGCTTTGGCAGGGGGCTGTGGACTGGGGCAGGGTAGAGCTGCTGGCAGTAAAACAGACAAAAATTAAACAATCTCATCGGCATCTGCACGAGAAGTCCTTTCCAATAACAATGCTCCAATAAACAGCATCAGTACAAGGAGATCGGAGTTGGAAAGATAAGGTTTGCCCCCAGTGTAACAAAAAAAGAAACTGAGGCACACGTGACTCATAGACTTGCCTGGGGGTCACACGGCAAGCAGTGCAGATAGAACAGGACTTCTGTCTCCCAGAAAGGTTCTCTTTCCACCAGCACTGCTTGCTTCCTTTGACCAGAATTATCCTGCCAGAGATAAATGAAAGCAGTTTCTCCTGGGAACATTTGGGTTGTGTGTCTTCATTGGCAGTTTGGTGGAAACCCAGTGGTGGAAGCAATCTGGTGATACTAGTAACACCAGGAAAAGGCTCAGTGTTTAGCCAGGGGCCTGAATTTAAGTCCTGGCACTGCCACTTACCCCATCTGTGGCCTTAGACAAGTAGCTTCCTCTCTGGGCCTCAGTTTCCTCATCTGTAAAAATCGGGCAGGGGGGTTCTCTGAAGCTCCTTCCAGCTCTGTGGGCTTCAGCTTTCTTCTCTGTAAAGCTTACTTTACAGGGGCAGCTTTAGGCAATCTCTCAGGGCCATCCAGCCCCAAATCTTTTCAAATATCCTTATCACCATCCGGAGCCTTTCTTGTGGCCATTAAATTCCATCTCTGCCAGGATGCCTGCTTCCTAAGTCCATACTGACCTCCACCCTTTCTAAATATCCACACATCTTATTTTCTGTACTACTTTTTGTTTTGTGTAATTGTATTTATCATTTCACTATCATGGTGTTATTTGTCCTCTGATTATTTTGTGCACATCTGTATATAAGACAATAAATTATAATCATAGCAGCAAATACATATTGCCTTAAGGTCTGCAAAGAGCTTTACAGAATTCATCTTTGCAACAACTCTGGGAAGAAAGGAGCTATTATTATCTCATTTTACAGATGAGAAAACTAAGGCAGACAGTTGTTAAGTGACTTACCCAAGGGCACACAGCTAGTAAGCATCTGAGCCTGGCGCTCCATTCTTCCTGATTCTAGGTTCAGAGATCTCAGGTGAGTCTTTAACATCTCCAGGCCTCAGTTTCCTCACTTTTAAAATGAGAGGGTTGAACTAGGCGACCTCCGAGGTCCATGGTCTCATGGCTGGATCATCTTTAAGATGCCTTCTGATAATGTGCTCTGATGGTTTGGGAAGAAACAACAATGCTTGGAGCATGGATTCTGACTCTAGATTAATTATTAATTTTCCCAAAATGCTGCTTTTTTTGTCACTCCTTTGTTACCCTGGACCTAGAGCTGGAGTTCAATTGTTTTTGTCATTGGTCTCCTTTGGCAGTCTGGTGAAACCCACACATCCTTTCTCAGAATGTTTTTAAATGCATAAAATAAAATACATGGGCTTACAAAGAATCTTATATGATTCCAATATAGTTATCAAAAATTTTTTAAACAAGTTCATGGAGCTTAGTTTAAGAACCTGTAACTGAGGAGGAGCCAAGATGGCAGAGTAAAGGCAGGGACATACTTTATTTCCTTATATTTTTTCATTCTTTTGATTTTGTTTGCTTCCTGATATCTCATACAGTCATTAGCTCCCACTTGCCCAATTCCAACTTTTAAGGAATTATTTTTTTCAGTGAGCTTTTGTATCTCCTTTTATTCCTCACCTGAGCTCTCCCCCAAACCCCCCACATACTAGCCCAAGACAACTTGGAAGGACAGCAGGAAAGGTCTGTCACACCAGGGGGAGAGAGGACCACAGTCCAGTGCAGACTGGGCCCCAGTGAATCAGGGGCAGGCCTAGAACAACTGAATCAGCAGCAGCAGTGGTGGATTCCAGATCTCTCGGCCCACAGACGGTAAGGAGATCAGATAGCAGGTCAGAAGGAGATTTATAGGGTCCCTTTGCTGGAACCAGGGGCAGGACTCTGTTGTGTTGACTATACTTGGATCTAGGTCACAGTCCTGGGTCTTAGTTGCAGTGCAAGGCGGGAGCCCTAGAACAGGAGAACTTGTGGCCACAGGGGAGCAGGAATCCAGGTCATAGTTTCAGGGTTGAAAAAAGTGCTTGTGGTCACTGACAACCCAATGCCCAGTACAGGAGAGTAGTAAACACATCTCTCCCTAAATCATACCATCTTGGGAGAGCTGAAAACTTATGGGTCTCCAGAATTAACTCTGAAAACAACTGCACAAAAAACTTGCTTGTATAATGCCCCCTCCACTTGGGAAGCAGAGCCCCACTTTAGCATAGAGTTAAAAATTGAGAAACAGACTGGGAAATGAGCAAAAAATATGAAAAAATTCTGGCCATAAAAATTTGCCATGATGACAAGGAAGATCAAAACACCCTCTTAGAAGAAGACAACAAAGTCAAAGTTTCTGCGTCCAAAGCCCAATCAAAGAAAAATATGAATTGGTTTCAGGCCATGAATGAGCTCAAAAAGGATTTAAAAATCAAGTAAGAGAAGTAGAGGAAAAATTGGGAAGAGAAATGAGAATGAAGCAAGAAAATCATGAAGAAATAGTCAACCTTGGGGCAGCTAGGTGGCACAGTGAGTAGAGTGCCAGCCCTGGAGTCAGAAGGACCTGAGTTCAGATCCGGCCTCAGACACTTAACACACACCAAACAAAAACCTAGCCATGTGATCTTGGGCAAGTTACTTAACCCCAATTGCCCTCCAAAAAAGCAAAAAAGAGAGAGAGAGATCCCAAAATGAAAATTCCCAGGAATATTATAGTCAAATTCCATACCTCCCAGATCAAGGGGAAAGTATTGCAGGCAGCCAAAAATAAACAATTCAAGATCATGGAGCCACAGTCAAGGATAATACAAGATTTAGCAGCTTCTACATTAAAGAATCAGAGGGCTTGGAATATAATATTTCAGAGGGCAAAAAAGTTAGGATTCTAACCAAGAATCAACTACCCAGCAAAACTGAATATTCGGTGAAATAGAGTACTTTCAAGCTTTCCTGATGAAAAGACCAGAGCTGAATACAAAATTTGACTTTCAAATACAAGATGCAAAAGAAGTATAAAAAGGTAAATAGGAAAGAGAAATCATAAAGGACTTAATGAGGTTAAACTGTTTTATTCCTACATGAGAAAATGATATTTATCACTCCTAAAAACTTTCTCATTATTAGGGCACTTAGAAGGAATATACATAGACAGAAAGTAGAGGTATGAGTTAAATGTGATAGTATAATTATCTAAAAAAAAATTTAAACTAAATTAAATTAAGGAATGAGAAAGAAGAATGCACTGGAAGAAGAGGAAAGGGAAAGGTAGAAGGGGATACATTATGTGATATAAAAGAGGCCTGAAAGAGATTTTACGGTGGAGGGGGAAATGGGGGAAGCAGAGAAGCTTATGCTTAAGAAGCACATGAACCTTACTCTCATTGGAATTGGCTCAAAGAGGGAATAATATACATCCTCAGTTGGGTGTAGAAATTTCATTTGCCATATAAAAAAGTAGGAAAAGAAGGGAATAAAAGAGGGGGGGCAGGGAGGAAGAGCTGATAGAATGGAGGGCAGTTTAGGGGGAGGTAAAAGTCAGAAGCAAAACTCTTGAGAATGGACAGGGTAAAAGGAGAGAGAAAGGGTAAGATAAATGGGGGGAATAGGGTGACTGGAAATATATAATTGATAAACATTACTGTGAAAAAATTTATAGTGAGTTTCTCTGATGAAGACTTCATTCCTCAAGCATATAGAAAATGGAGTCAAATTATAGAAATAAGGGCCATTTCCTCAATTAATAGTCAAAGGATATGAACAGTTTTCAAAGCAATCAAAGCTATCTATAGTCATATGAAAAAATACTCTAAATCACTATTGATGAGAGAAATGCAAATTAAAACAATTCTGAGCTACTACCTATTAGATTAGAAATATGACATAAAAGGAGAATGATAAATGTTGGAGAGGATGTGGGAAAATTAAAACACTAATATACCACGGGTGAGGTTGTATACTGATTCAACCATTCTGGAAAGCAATTTGGAACTATGCCTAAAGCACTATGAAATCATGTGTACCCTTTACCAAGCAATGCCACCACTAGGTCGGTATCCCAAAGAGATAAAAATAAAAAGGAAAAGGACCTATGTGTACAAAAATATTTATAGCAGTTCTTTTAGTGGTGGCAAAGAACTGGAAATTGAGATGGCCATCAATTGGGGAATGGATGAACAAATTATTGTTATATGATTGTGATGGAATACTATTGTGCTTTTAAAAATGATGAGCAGGATGCTCTCAGAAAAACATGGAAAGATAGTTATGTAATACAAAGTGAAATGAGCAGAACCAGGAGAACATTGTACACAGTAACAGCAACATTGTATCATGATCTACTATAAATACCTTGGTTATTCTCAGCCATACAATGATCCAAGACACTTCTGTAGGATTTATGGTGAAAGGTGCTGCCCATATCCAGAAAAAGAACTGGTAGAGCCTGAATGCAGAATATTTTTTTTTTATTGTTCTTGTTTTTTTCCTACTATGCCAATCAAGCTCTCTAGAGAGTCAAAGAAAAAAATGTAATTGGGAAATGTTTAGCAAAATAAATTTTAAAAAGATATACCATTAAAAGGGAAAAAGAACCTCTAACCTAGAAGAAAAAATCAAACACCATAGTCTAGTGTTCAAAGCCTTCCACACTGAGTCTCAACATTATCTTTCCAGCCTTACCTCCCACTACACCTTCCCATGCTATACTTGAATATTTCTTGTACTTTTCAGACTTTTTATCCACCTAGAATGTCCTGCCTTCTTTGTATAATCCTGTTCCTCATTTAAGACCAACCCTGCTCAAATCCTTCTTCTTTCATGGAGTCTTCCTGACTACACCCATAATGATCTTAACTTCTTGTAATCTGCTTTAGCCTTTTCTTTAATGAATAGATATGGCACCTTCTAAATGGGAACATCAGAGAGTATACATATTTCTTAACACCATATGGTACCTTTACAAAAATAGACTAGAATATGCTAGAACATAGAAATCTATTATTTAGCCATGACTGAGATTGTGACATTTTGTCTTAAGTAATATTTCATGTGTGTGCTTCTGTTCTCATCACTAAACTACATTGTAAACTCCACAGGGACCTTGTCCTCCCAGTCTCTCTCACAACACCTAACACAAGAGTGATGCAGTATGACCTGATTGACAACGCTCCCTGCAGCCAGAATAGAAAGTTGTCTATCCGCTTGGGAGCCTCTCATTGCTAAGGCCCCAGTGGTACTAATTGGCCAGGCCCTTTTCAGCCCATGGCTAGCTAATTAGCCAGTCTGTGCTGGTCCCTGGGTAGGAGGTCAGCATTACTATCTCTTTTTCTTTGATGATGAAACTTGGGTGCAAGTGTTCTCTTCCCTGTCACAGAAAGGTGATCTGAAGCTAAGGAGGCTTGGACCCTGGGTGATGAAGTGTGGTCAGGGAAAGCAGATTAGAAGAGACCCTTGTCCTGAGTCCAGCGCTCAAACTGACCTCCCATACATTCCCCACTCCCTCAGGTTCCCAGCCTTCCTCTGGGCCTTCATGTTAGACATTCATGAGGACCTTCTGAGAACCGCTTTCCCAGTATCATCACAATAGGGTAATCACCCCAGGGACACATGTGACATCTTTGTATGTCCCAGAACCTCATACCAACCAGGGACAATCTGACTTCCTCAATGTGTTCCAGGTCTATTGTAAATTAGAGTGCATTAGAGATGTTGGTCCCAAGTCCAGTGCTTAGCCCCTCAGGGTGCTAGTCCTCTGCCATCCTCTGCTAGACTTTCACACTCAGTACCCAGTAAATATTAGCTCACATTTGCATAGGGCCTTTAAGGTTTGCAAAGCACTTTGCATACATTATGTCTTTTGATCTCACAGCCACCTGGATTAAGGTGTTATTATTATCCTCATTACACAGAGAAGTCTAAGGACTTGCTCAGGGGCTAGTGGATGACTAGGTCAGGATTTGAACTCGGGTCTTCCTGATTTCAAGCCCAGCATTCTGTCTCTACTACCTTAGTGTTACAGATATCCTCAGAACATGCTTATCAGCCCAGGAACGTACATGCCTACCTAACATCCATGTGTGTCCTAGAACTTTAAACATGTAGGATACATCTTCCCTTCCTTAGATTTTAATCAAATCCATCGGTAACCTAAGTGTTTACTATGTACTAGGCCCTGTGCAAAGCATAGGGGACTTCGGTTTGGTCAGACTCCATATTCTGGGATTTCCAGTAGTTGTCACAGACTTCTGAATATAGGAATTCGACAAGGGTCAGTTGGATTGAGTTGAGTCTTGCTCATATAGATAGAAGACATAGCGATAGAGTGTTGGACTTGTGGTCAGGGAGACCTGATTCAAATCCTGCCCTGCATGTTTCCTGGCTGTGTGACCCTGGATAAATCACTTAACCTCCTAACTTCAGTTTCCCTATCTGTAAAATGGGGTAATATTAGGATCTACTTCACAGGGTCTTTGTGAGGATTAACCAAGAGAACCTGTATAAAGTGCTGGACAAACCAGAAAGCATTACATAAATGTTAGTGATTGATCCTATTATCAGAGATGGGTTTCTCTTCCCTCCTTGCATCTTAGACACTTAGGTCCTGACTCATGCCAAATACCCCTGTTTCCAATAAATCTTTGCCTTGATCCAAGAAAATAAAACATTCTCTGTCTGCTTCCGTCTCCCTCCCTTCTCCTCTCCCCTGTCCCTCTTGCTCCCTGGCTGTATTGCAGGCTTCTCCTCTTCCCTCCTAGGTTGAATTGTCTGACAAAATTCACTTGAAAACAACCCTTCTGTTGGCTCTTGCATGGCACAGGGCCACTCCAGTTGCTCTGCCTCTCATCCTTGCTGAAAGCATCTGACAGGGATGGGGCTGAATTGTAACATGAATACATTGTGTTAGACACTGGAGACACATAGACAAACCCTGCCCTCAGGGAACTTAGGTAGAGATATAGGTCATAGTATTCAGTGGTAAAGATGATGAGGCCTTGTGGTGTAATTAGAGAAAGCCCTGTCTCTGGAGTCAGAGGCCTTGGGTTCAGATTCTGCCTCCGACTTATCTTATCTTGGGCACATCTTTTAACTAGCCCTGGGCCTCAGTGTCCTCCTCTGTAAAATGCCTGGAGAGCCTCTCCTTCCAGCCGTCCAGCTGGAATCCTGTGAGAACTGAGGTCCCCTGGCACCATGCATGGGTAGAGACGCAATCATCGACACTCCCCCACCCGGTGAGGAGCTGGGGAGGGGTTTGCAGCCTGTTGGGACCAGGCCTCACTTCCCTTCCTTTAGTCATTTAACCTGCAGATCTTTACTGCAGAGCCCCCGCACCTGACTCATCTCCGAATGCCCAGGGGTGCTTGAGGAGGAGGAGAAATGAGTACCTTCTCCTTGCCCGCATTTCCTCCCCCCACCCCACAGCCACAGCCACAGCCATAGATTTCCTTTTTCGTCTCTCCCCCAGGCCTCTTTGCTGGCTGCCTGCTAATCCCTGTTTTCAGCTGTTAATGGCAGATCAAAAGGCTCTCCTTCCCAGAGTTATCCTTGAGAGGGGCCTCTCCCAGACCCCAAATATCGAGGGAAACAAACTGGGAAAATCCAAGGAGAGGAGGGAAGGAAGCTCCATCCTTTTGACCTGGGAGTCCCACGAATGTATAATGCAGTCTTGGACCTAGGAGGAACAGGACGGATGAGACAATAAAATGGCCCAGAGTTGGGACTGGAAGTGAAAGCCTTGGCTTGGGAGGGGCAGACAAGCTCTCCAGGAGCGTCCCAACTGTGGGTAAGAGGAGGAAGTCAGGACCGGTGGTTAGAGCATTCAGGAATTTGGGCTACAGGTGACAAGGCAGGAAAGTGTTTAGTGTCAAGAGGAATCCATCTGGGGAGTGGGGGAGGGGAGGGGAAGGTCTCTGCGTTAAGGCACATGAGGTCATTTTGTAGAGAGGGTGTCCCCAAAGTCCTAGTCCTAGAAGCTCTGACAGCTAATATACCTGCACTAAGACATTGGGGAGGCCGTGTGTGTGTGTGTGTGTGTGTGTGTGTGTGTGTGTGCGCGCGCACGCGCGTGCCCTGTAACACCCTATGGCATATAAGCCCCCTTGAGGGGAGGGGCTGTTTCACTTTGGTGTGTTTATGTCTTCAGACCGTAGCCCAGTGCCCAGAACACAATCAGAACCTAACGACCTGATCATTTGCTTGCTTGAGTCTGCCAGTGGGCAAGTGGCATAAATTAAAGCAAAGAAATAATGACCTTCAGGGCAGTCTGGCAGTGGGCACAGGGCTGGAAAAAGACTCATCGGGTCAAAGGGACTTTAAAGTCTGACTCCCTCATTTTATCTGTGAGCAAACAGGAGCTCAGAGAGGTTGCTGGCTTGCCTAGGGCCAGACAGCTGGTAATACCAAGTATGATAATATCTAACATTAGACACCACTGCCAACTGTGGGCAGGTTACCCCAAGGGCCCCAGGAATAGCAGCAACCCACCCCACCCCCACCCCCACAAGGATGACCCTACTTCCAGCCTGGCCTCAGAGTCTGCTGCCAAAGCAATCCTGGACCCAGAAAAAGTTAAGCACCCTGCCCCCAGAGCCTCAAGTGCTGCCAAACAGGACTATAGAGGCAGGAAGCAAGGCCTGCCATTAGAGCAGGTCAAGGTCAGGATTTGCCCTGATTCATCATGGACCCCTGATTTTATTTGAAGCAGACAGACAGTTAATTCTCTTTGGTCTAAACAAGGCCAGTACATGAGAATGCTCAAGTGGGAAGCCAGAGGACCCCACCAATTGCCCATTTCATTGAAAAGTATTTCGCTAGGGCCATAAATATGTTTTATGGTCTGACGGTGGGTCAGAATCCCAGGAAATGGAGTTAAATGTCTTGGTGGGGTGGGGAAGGGGG
Source organism: Gymnobelideus leadbeateri (assembly GCA_011680675.1). Lineage (NCBI taxonomy): Eukaryota > Metazoa > Chordata > Mammalia > Diprotodontia > Petauridae > Gymnobelideus > Gymnobelideus leadbeateri. The sequence continues at coordinate 150,951 of WOXC01007607.1, forward strand.
AGCCTTAGGATAACTTGGGAAATAGGCTCTGACCTTCCAACCAGCAGCCCCTGGTAAATGCACCCACAGTCCTATTTTTCTGCCAATCAGTCTGAGGACTTTTTGCTTCTCTACTGGGATGGGAGGGAGAGGCCATTCCCATTGCTAAGTGTATACTCTGCCTTTCATCCTGAATTATTTAAGTCATTTACATTAGAAGCTGAGGAGTTGCAGTGGTAATTATAAAGGTATTAGGAACCTGACAATTATCTTTAATTATGTGAGGCTGCTCTGGTTATGAACAAGACCAGCTATATCTGAATGGTGTGTTTTTCCTCCTCCCCCTTCTAAAAAACAAAACCAGAAAGAGAAAAAAAAAGCCATCAGGAAAGTTTAATCTGACCAGAGTGCTCTCGGTTGGAAACTGGTATGTTTTTTAATAAAAGAACATCCAGACAGAATCTCGGCTTAGCCATAATGGGAGCCAGCCACCGTTCCCTAAATAACAGGGAGTCTTTTTAATTCATTCTAACATCAGGCGCTGTGTTAATGTCGCTTTCGATCTCAAGAGCTTGTTATGCTGTAGATGGCTCTAACAGCCATTTAAAAACACATCTTTCAAGTTTGGGGGTGAAATACCATCATCTGACAAAACGGAGACAGATTTTCTGCAGTAGAAGGAATTAAATGTAATTCTACCGAATCTGCAAACACACCCAAAACCTTGAGGATGGATGGAAGATCAGCTCAGTGTCTGGCTGATACAGAGACAGGCTGTATCACTGGGAGAGGGAGGAAAGAAGCATGCTAAGGGACTGCCCACCTCCCTTCACCTCCCCCTCCTTATAGAAAGACCCTTAGACCTTATATCTGGGAGAACATAGACTGGTCTGTCCAATACATCTTTGAATAATAAATTTAAAGTAGGAGGGGACATTTGAGACCATCCATTTTGCATATGAGGAAACTAAGGCACAGAGGAGTTAAGTGATTTGTCCAAGGTCACACAACTTATAAATATCCAAGGAGGGATTTGAACCTGTCTTCCTGACTCTTAAGGCCAGCATGTTATCCACTATATCATGCAGTCTCTCAATAATTAGTGTCATAAATCTTGAGCTTGAAGGGGCCTCAGAAGTCTTCTAGATGGTACAGTGAATAGAGCACCAGCCCTGGAGTCAGGAGGATCTGAGTTCAAATCCAGCCTCAGACATTTGACGCACTATCTATGTGACCTTGGGCAAGTCATTTAACCCCAACTGCCTTGCCTTCCCCCCTCCAAAAAAAAAGAGGTCCTCTACTCCAGCACCTTCATTTTGAATGCAAGAAAATTGATGCCCAAAGGCAGTTCAGTAACTTGCCCAAGGTCACACAAATAGGAAGCCTCAGAGGCAGGGCTACAGGTGACTGTAGTCAGTGCTCCTATCTTGGGGTTGCAAGCAGAGAAACTGGAGCCAGTCCTATGAGGTGGTCAGGGTACAAAATGACAAAGAAGGGCTTCTTTCACTTGTCCCATAAAATAAAACAGCCTCCCCAGAAAAGGGTGGCTTTGGAGCTAATGCCCTGTGGGGCAGATGACTTCTTCAGTAAGTTCCCTCCTTCTTCCATGCTCCTAGAGAACAGAGTCTTCCTACAAGCCATTTCCAATAGGTACTTCTATTTAGAAAACAGTCATGGTTGGTTAACTTTGTTCAAAATCTGGAGTAAAGTAGACTGAAACATAAGGTTTGGATGGGAGTGCCCATTTATACCAAGGTGGAAGCTTATACTAAATTAGAATTACTCATGTCAAGAAAAAGAAAATTCAGACCCACTTTTCTCTACCACTACTGACTTTTTGTACTTGGCCCCAGAAGGCAGAACCAGGAGAAATGAATATATTTCAACTCCACATAAGAAAACACTTCCCAAGAAGGCCTATCCAGTGGTAGAATGGACAGCTTCAGAAATGCTGACTTCCATCCCTGGAGGTTTTCAAGCAAACCACTTGTCAATAATGTCAGAGAAGGGATTCCTGCTCAGGGAGGGATTAGGGTTAGGGCCTGCCCTAAAAGGTTCTATGATTTTGTACTGTAGGAATTTAGAAAAGGGGAAAACCAGTGTGGAACTGGAATTGCAGAGGGCAATTTTATGGGGGACATGAACCTTGAATCAGGCTTGGAAAAATCGCTAGGCTTTGTAGAACCCAGCAGGGTTTGGTATGAGGGGAGAAGAACAGTGTGAGGAAAGATGCAAAAGTGGGCATCAGCACTGATCACCACACTTGGGGGCCTGGGCTTGAGTCCAAGCTTCAGGCTTGTTTTCAGTGTGGGCTTAGTCACATTCCTTCACCTCTGGGCTTCAGCTTGCTTTTCTGTAAAGTTGGAGGGGGGCACTGGATGGCTGCTAAGGTTTCTCTCAGCTCTAAATCTAGGGTCCTGTGATCCCAGCCACGACAAGAGCTTTCCACACCTATAAATCAGGACCCTCTACACGCAAAACATTGTCTGCAGGCCTTCCTCCTAGCAGACTTCTGACACGCTTCCAGAAACAGCCCTATCCTGTGTACTTGGGAAGCTGCTAGAGGCATCTGCAGGATGCCCATCAGAGGCAGGAGCCGTATTCTGAAGCAGGCCAAACTAAATTAGAAACAGCCTGGGCACAGAGCCTGGCTGCTCTGGGAGCCGAGGAGAACTTTGGGAGCAGCCGCTGCCAGGGAGCCAGGAGAGGACCAGGCAGCTCCTTGGGGAGACTCCCATTAAGAAAAAAGAGCCACTTGGAGACTCAGTGTTGGTATAGAGGTGACAGAGGGGGCAGAAGAAGTTCAATCCATAGGGAGGAATTTAAGACCCAGGTTTGAACTTGTCAATGGACGTTTAGTTCCTTCTGGGAAATGGAAAACTGGCAACTGATGTCTGAAGTCAGAATAGCTCTATGACTGCTTATAATAGGGAGAGATGGATTTGAATGCTAGTTATTATTGGGGAAAGGGGTGGGAGGCAGGAGATTTCTTCTCAGACCTAGAAAGAACTGATCCCATAGCACAGAGAATCATTGTCAGAGGTCAAAGGCACCTTGGATAGTGTCACTCACTCTGTCAATGAACAGGCATTTATTAAGCACCTACTATGTACCAGGCACTTTTTGAGGTGCTAGGAATACAAAACACAAAAATTAAGAAGCCTCTAGGTGGTGTTGGGGATGGAATGCTGGATCTGGGGTCTGGATAGGTGAGTGCAAAGCCAGCTTCAGACACTAGCTGACTTACGGGTCACTGGTCCTCTAAGGATGGATGGATGGATGGATGACAGACAGACAGTCAGTCAGTCCCTGACTCCAGGGAGCTTATGTTTTACTAGGGGAATGCCACATGTACATATAAACAAAACAAATAAATAAATAGGGATAGAGAGTGGATTTCTCATGCCTTTTGTTTTCCCAGATGAAGAAACTCTTTCTGCCCATGCATGTAGACCCCTACTCTGAAACTTAGCATCTTAGAGTAATAAGGTTAATGACTTACCCAAGGTCATACAACCAGAAGGTATCAGAGATAAGACTTGAATCTACTGCCTGTCTACGATGTCATACTACTTCTCAAATATGTAAAGATCAGTTTTAACAGAATATATATTAGCTCGTGAGTAGGGATTGTTTCATTCACTGTATTTGTATCCTTCTCCCCCCTTGCCTCCTCTTCCTCCTCTTCCATGCGTATGTCTGTTCTAGCAGGGCCAGTCTCCTCCTTGTTACCCTCCCCACTATCCCCCCCACCAGACATCACTCTTATTCTCTTCAGAAAGCCCTCCTTAGACACACCAGCCCAAAGTGAATTCTCTCCTCAGAACTCCCCTCACTTTCCATTCTGCGTAGTCCAAGTCCATATATGGCTGCCTGATGGTGTCACCTGTGAGAGCATCTTTCACCTAGCCCAAAGATGAAAGAGCTACCCAAAAGGCCTGGCTGTTTCTCATCCTCCTGTTTCTGCAGAGCTGGCCACATTCCCCATGTTCAGGATCCTTCTAATGTGCCCTTCACACAGCATGGCTATCCAGACAGCCTGGCTCATGGAATTCCCCTTCTCTCCTCCATACCTTTGTCTGTTTGTCTCTCAGGGTTGGAACTGACTCTCCCCACCTTCACTTTTTGGGATCCCTAGTGTACCTCAGAGCTCAGGTAAAACGACTCTTCTGATCCCACCAGCTACTGGTACCTCCCCCCCAAATTATCTTGTACATATATTTTCACGTGCTTACATGTATACATGCCCCCTCACTAGAGCATAAGCTCCTCAAGGGGTGTTTCCATTTTATTTTGATATCTCTACACTTAAGAGACAACAAAGCCAAAGAGCAGGGTTCAGGTCCTTCCTCTGAGACATATTGGCTGTGTAACCCTGGGTATCCTCTCTGTGCTCTGGAAAACTCCCTGATTCTATATGCTGTAGGGAAGGTAGTGCTCTGCATTGGTGAAGGGAATGTCCTCATCCCAGAGTTCCTATACCAACAAAATCACAGGTTTGATCCTTTGGGCAGCTAAAAACCCAATACATGGGAAACAGCAGGTGCTTAATAAGTGCTTGATGGTTGACTGACTGTTTGAACTGAGCTGAATCTTTACCCGGTTGACCCTCAGGATTTCTCTGAACCTCCCAGGGAGCACCAAATCAAGAACTTGGATTCAAATCCTGTGGCTTTGGACTGCTATTTCACTTACTGAGACTCAGGTTCCTCCTCAGTAAAGGCCTCTGAAGGCCCTTCTGGTTTTAGGTGTGTAAAACACAGGCTTTTCCATCCACCATCTCCTCCTCCCATTCAGTCAGTAAGTTATGTATGCATCGTGTCATGCCACAATGTGTTTATTCAACAAACATTAAGCATTTATCATATAAAAAGGCCTGTGCTAGGAACAAAAGGGAGAGACAGATACCACCCCCCCTTAAAAAAAAGACCTTACAAGTTAACAAGAGAAATCAGGCACCTGCGACCCAAAATCAAACATGGTAAAGGCTATAACTGAGGAAATCAGGGAAGGCTTCTTGGAAGAGGTTATCATTTGGGCCCAGCTTTGCTCAGGGCATGTTTGGAAGAAGAGAAGAATAGTGGAGGCAAGCCTAGAGAAGCAGAGTGGGGCCATAGGAAGAACTCTGCCTGTGGAGTCAGAGGACCTGGGGTCGAATCCCACCTGCCTTCCTGGGCCTGAGCTTCTTCTCTAAAGTGAGGGGATTGGACCCGATGGCCTCTTGGGTCCCTTCCTGCCCTGGATCTATTATCCTGTCACAGATGTGTGATAGAAGGGGTCATGATCCCCTCTCTGGGCCTCAGTTTCCCCCTTTGTAAAATGAGCAGATGTTCGCAGAGGTCCTGCCCAGCTCTTGATTAGCGTTGATATAAGCCCAAACCTCTCCATGCTAGATTTTGGCCTGTGGACAGAGCTGAGTGGGGGACCTGCCCAGGTGGGCACCATGTGTGTGGAGCACAGAGGGCCTCCTGGCTGCATGCCCCACCCTGAGCCCGCCCCATGAAACACATGCAGGGTGTGGCACAGATGCTGCTGGCCTTCAATGCTTTCAAAGCTCCCGTGATTAATTCTTCCCAGAAGGCCCAAGGGATTCCAATGCCAGACTCTCATTAGATTGACTCCTCCAGCTGGGCTGTGAGTTCCCAAAGACCACTCTCTGAGGCTGCCCCAGTGTTGGCAGGATGAGGAGCTGGGCCATCATCTGGCCAGGGTGTGGTCACTCAGCCCTGGAACCTGCTTGTGCTCTGGAGTTGGAAGGAAACTCTGAGATCATCTCAACTAATGCCTTCATTGTACAAATTGGGAAACTGAGGCTCAGGTTGCCCAGGAAACAAGTAACATAACCAAAGTTCCAGCCTCCCAAATTCCACATTCAGTGCTCTTTCCGTTATGCCCCAGCAGGAACCAGGAGCTTCTAGTATGGAGAAGGAAATGACCATTGAGGGGCATCATGCAGCAGTTGACAGAAAACTGGTCAGAGAGTCAGAAAGGCTTGAATTCAAATCCCACCCCAGATTCTTACAAAGTGGGCCTCATTGGTAGAATGAGGGGGATGGACTCGTTGGCCTCTGAGATGCCTCCTGAGCTAAATCTAGCATCCTGTGAAGTCTATAAAAGGCTATGGTAGGGAAGATGGATGAGGCCAATTCTTTGGGTCCCCCAGGGAAGCTGTATAAAGGCAACCTAAATTTGAGAGAAGAAAAGAAATCCCCGTTAGAGCTGCCCAGAGTGGAATCACCTGTTTCTGGAGGTGGTGACTGGGCTCCTTTCTAATGAAGAAACCTTCATTAAGCAAAGGCTGGACAACAGCTCGTCAGGGACAAACTCCGACCTTCCTCCCTGCTCTGAAATCCTTTGACTCTGTGATTCTCAAGGAGGGCTTGAATCATTTTTTTTTTTAAATCACCATTAGGAGATTGAAAGATACTGGTGTTCATCACCAACACTAGTGAAATGCAGGTCGGTAGAACAATTCTAAAGGTTCAGAAAATCAGTACCTAAGTGCAGGAGATCCGGATCACTATTAATTCATGTGAAGAGACTTTGGGGGGTTCTTTGAGCATAAACTCAGCATGAGCCTGTGGTGTTATATAGCTGCTGAGATGCTGAAGTCTGGGGCTATGTAAATAGAAATGTAGGGTCTAAGAGAGAGGAGGCAATGATTCCTGCTGCCCCTGGCCAGGTCAGACCCCGTCAGATCACCTTGCCCCATTCTGCATGCCTTGTTTTAAGGGAGATACTATCAAACTGGAGCACCACCCATTGAGAGCCAGAAACTTGTGAAAAAATGGTTGGGAGGAGAGAAAGACGCTCCACTCAGAGAGGAAAAGATGCAGTGTTGCATTTAGATTTCTAAAGGGCCAGTGTGAGCAGAGAATCATTCCTGTCTTCTCTTCAACTTTTGCCAAGTTAAAGGGAAACTGATTTCAATTCAGCAATAAGAAATAACTTTCTGCTTAGATGATGTCTCATCAGCTAGTGAGCTCCCATCAATGGAAGTATGCAAGCAAAAGCTCTTTGAGCATCTTCTAGGAATGTTGAGGAGGGTTTTTCTGGGTGGGGAGGTTATACTAGATGCCTCCCTCCTAGCTCAGATTCAGTGAGAATACTACTAGTAATACACATTGAATGGATGAATGAGTAAATGAATGAATGAATGAATGAATGAATGAATGAATGAATGAATGAAAAAGTATTTAAGTGCTTACTATTAAGTACTTACTATTAAGTGCTCTATTCTCTGTGCTATTTAGCTGTTGGCACATAGTTGGTGCTATATAAACATTAGCTATTAATTTCAAAAGTGAAGATAGGCCCTGCCCTATTGGGAGTGTTGGGAGACATGTAAATTCATGGTCAGGTAGAGACATTTTGGTCTGGAATACAGAGATGGCAATTGGCTCCATAGGGAAGTAAATTGACATTCATCCCCAGCAGTGGAAATATTGATTTAATTATGTCCATGCCTCGACTTGAGGCCACAGTAGATAGATAGACTTAGAATCAAGAAGATCCGAATTCAAATTCTACCTGGGACAACTTAATAGCACTGTGACCCTGGGCAAATTCTCTCAAAATGGGGGTAATAATAGCACGTACCTCACAACAGTAAGTCACTGTGCTATGTAAGTGACCTGCCCAGGGTCACAGAGCTTGTACTACTTCAGGAAACTGAGGCAGACAGAGGTTAAGAGACTTGCCCAGGGTCACACAGCTAATAAATGCCTGAGGTGGTATTTGAACTCCAAGATCTGGTCATTCTCTAATAAACAGGTCATTTGCCTACACCCAACTCTCTTTCATCTTTCGTTCCTTCTCCCTCCCCTTCTGTGTGTGGGGGGAGGGAAGAAGAGGAGTCTGTCGCAGGGGTCTGAGCTCCTGGTGGCATTGGTTTAAAGTCTCCAGGACTTCTCTCTGTGAGTGTCCTCTTAATGACTGGATTGTCAGAATACGCCTTTCCATCTTAAAAATGAGTTTCCCTGAGACCCAGGAGGTAACTCCAAGACGTTGTGGTAACGAAGCCCCATAATGTGGCTCGCCCCACTGAGATGGCGTTCAGACGTAGTCTGAGTGCCTTGTGGAATGATCACTCTGGGCAGATGGGGGGTCGGGCAGGGCGACCACAAGGGTTCTTCCAGGACCAGAGGACAAGCAAGGGACCCTCAGTTCTTAAGACCCACCTCGGCAGAAAAACATCCCAGAATCCTAGATACTTCGAGTTGACAGGGATGGGAGAAGTCATCCAGCCTTCCATTCAGCATCAGAATCCCCTCTTCAGCATCTGACAGCTTATCCAGCCTCCGCAAGGCACTTTGGGAAGTAGACACACCCTCCAAGCCTCAGGGGGAAGATGCCACACAAACACACTCTTGCATGAAAACACTCTACGGGCGCTTACTTGTGGGTGCAAATCCATATTGGTTGAGAGTGGATGCAGTGTAGAGGTGAGTTCAAAGCTGTAACTAGGGTGGGACTACTAGGACTTTCAGAGATTTAGAGGACACAAATGTTTAACACATGCACCCCTTCAGATGTGTGGAAGCCTCTATAGTTACTAATCCCTCCTCCCACACAACCGGATGTGTCTTAATTACTTCTTGCATTATTTTCACATCATGAATTATAAATTTGAAGACATGTTTCATGCTGCTTATGCCGGCATTGATTTATGCTGCTTGCCCCAGGGATCTCTCCTGCTGCTTGCCCCAGAAACATGGAGGTGGGGGCTCAGAGCCATAACTCAGGAATAATGAGCTACAATTGCTCATTAAGTCTCTGGGGGGTAGCAGTCGTGGGTTAATCATGGAAGACATCCATGAAGGACCCAAAGTCACAGATTTAGAGCTGGGAAGGAGCTTACGTACCAAGTCCAGCCCCTTCTTTTTACAAAAGAGGAAATTGGAGCCCAGAGAAGTAGAGATTTGCCTGGGTTTCCTCAGCTAATAAGTGACTAAGGCATGGTCACGAGCCCTCAGATCACCAGGAGACCAATCAGATAGCCAGAACGTTGGAGGGTTTTTCTCTTTCTCAGATTTTACTAGTCAGTATTCCAAAACTGTTTGGGTTTTTTTTTTTTTGCGGGGGGAGAAAGGGTGGACATGGTATGGTTGTTCAGTAAATCAGCAAGCATCTATTAAGTGCCTGCTGGGTGTCAGGTCCTGTGCTAGCCACTAGGGATACAGAGAGAGAAATGAAGCAGTTCCTGTCTTCAAGGCCTCTATCTGGACATCTCCAGCCATACCCTCTACACCCCACACAGGCCATTGTCTCTACCTCCACCCCTCCTGAGAACAGGACACCAACCCTGAGAACACCCAGGCCTGTGACAGGCCAGCTTTGGCTCTATTTGCTTGGTTCCATCTGAGTGTGACCTTGATAAAAGGGCAAACTCATGGCCTGGTTATTCCAGGCCCAAGAAGCAGTGCAGCAGAATCCATAGAGGATCAGCCTTGGATTAGGGGAGAGCTAGATTGAAGTCCTCTCCTGACGCTCTAGCTGAGGGGCACTGTGAAGTTCACTTAAGCACCCAGTGCCCCAGGCTTCTGTCCCAGCTGCGAGACTGATGCCATCCAGTGTTGACAGAGAAAGTTTCCTCCCTGAGAGAGTTTCTGTATCCTATTAGACTCACTTTGTAGACCAAACAGTCAAGTGCTTCCTATAAGCACTGACCCCAGGAGGTCAGTAGGAGGGGCCTGACTTAGAATTGGGAAGAGATTACAGTGGGCTGGAGGTATGGACATTATGCCAGTGACACAGGCACACATACACATCACGTGCATGTTCCAGGCACTGTACTTAGCACTGAAACCAAGAAGAGGAAAGTGAACCGGCCCCTGCCCTCAAGGAGCTTACATTCTAGAGAGATGGATGGATAGATGATAAATAGATTAATAGATGAAAGTAGATAGAAAGATGAATCATAGATGGATTGATGGATGGATGGATGGATGGACGGACGGACAGATAGATAGATAGATAGATAGATAGATAGATAGATAGATAGATAGATGGAAAGATGGATCTTTGATAGATGAAGGTAGATAGATAAATGGATCTTAGATAATGGACAGACAAATAGATGATTGATGAGTAGACAGGTAGTTGGTAGCTAGATAGCAGACAAAGTCCTAATGGTGGTCTGATTATTTTCTCTTTCATTCTGCACATCTGTACGTATATCTGGGGCAGGTGTAGCAGGTGTCCAGTGAGCTGAGCCCAGAATCTAAACTGGTCACTTGACTTCACATTTGGGAAATCGATCAATGCTTTCAATGTCCCTGCCCCCAAACACAGATGTGTTGTTCTCGATCTGGTAGCACCAGGAGAGCCAGGAAAGGCCTGCAGAAGCAGCCCTTGAACTGAGTCTTAGTCATGTTTCCCAGAAGTAGAGGGGGAGAGAAGGAGCATGCCACATGGAAAGCCTGAAAAAAGACCCAGAGACATCTCCATTTCCATGGAGGATCTAAGAACCCAAACAGGAACAACACCAATGATTTGGGACAGATAGACTGAGATCTGGACCAGGGGAGAGAATATCACATCAGTAAAGTCACAGGTGCACTGACAGTTGGAAGAAGCTTACAAGAGGGTCTCTAGGGAGGTGTTTGTAGGCGTAGCTGTAGGCCCATCTACAGGAGCCTCTCTGCTGGTATCTATGGGCCAGGTGGCAGCAGGGCTGAGATTATGGAGTGCCTCCATTTCCAGACCCAGCAAGAAACGTCAGTGGCAACTGGCATTCCAGCCACTGTGTCCTTGCCACCTCCTCTCCCTAGGATGGACCTAAACCTGCTTTTTCTCCTGGACATAATTGGGCCATATCCTCTCTCCAGTGGACAAAGATCTTCTCAAAGATGCTGTCCTCAAGTGCCTTATAGGATTATAGCTCCAGAGCCGGAAGGGACCTCAGATGTCATCCAGTCTAGTCCAAACTCTCCTTACTTTGCAGATGAGGGACTTAGCCCTAGAGGGATCATGTGAATTGTTCAGGGTCACACAGGTGTAGTAAGTGACAGAGGCCAAATCAACTGGCATTTAGAATCATGCATTTTACCTTTTAGAAAATTCATCATGCCACATGGGTGGGACCTTTTAACTCTTGCTTTACAAACAGTTATCACAAGCTGGGTTATCTAAGTTATTAGACCACAGAAAGTCCATCAAAAGGTGTCATTGGCTTTTACAGGAAGCTAGAAGTAACAGCTAATACCTGGACACTGAGGGAAGAAACAGAAAAACTATGATAAGTAGACATAAGAACTCAAAAAGCATAATCTTCTGGGTCCATGTAGTTGAGGAATAAATTTCTTTACATTACCGTATTTCTGCCTTAATGGTGCCATTGTATCACAAGCAGAGTAAGTCATAAGTATGTATATATAAGCAACCCAAGAAAAATCATTTGAGATAGAAGAGGAGCATGTGATCCATGGGAGTAAGCACCCAGCTCTTTGGAAAACTTCAGTATCTTGTGGGTAGGGATAAAGATGAAAAAGAAAAGATTGCCAATAAAACTTTTTATACAGTGAAGAGAGCAGGAGTTCAGCAAAGAGCAATTTTGTTACTACCATGGGAAATTTAGAACACTTTTTTAAAAACTACATTACCTTTTCGCAATTTTGTATGCAGCCTCTTTTTTTTTCTTCTTGCTCTTATATATTGTCATTGCAAGTTTTTGATGTTTGTTAAGCTAATAATAGGGATAGGACCTAGAATGGGGATTTAAATGATAAAAGGATTTTCTGATGAGAAAAAATGCCCTCTACCAGTGCAGCTCAGCATCTTCTCTGCAATAAATAGTTAAAATTGGGGCAAAAAATAGTTAAATTATTTGCCCAGGATCACACAACCAGTAGATTTCAGAGGTGGAAATTGAACCCACATCTTCCTGACTCCAAGACCAGTCCTCTATCCACTATTCCAGGGCTGCCTTTAAAAAAATAAAAAGTAGTTAGAGAAGAAAGAGAAAGAAGAGGAGGAAGAAAAAAGTTTAACAATAAAATTCAGGTATCAAAAAAAAAACTTATTCCCCAAAGGTTCTGTATTTTGGGACTGGAAAACAAGAGTTATTGTATTTCAGCAAGGTGCATGCAAAGTCTCTCTTGGAGGCAGCTAGCTAGCATAGTGTTGGACTTGTAGTTAATAATACCTGGGCTCAAATTCTGCCTCATATACTTGTTATGAAATCCTTAGTCACTTAACCTCTGGAAGTGATGGTTTCCTCATCTGTTAAATGAGAGAGTTGGACTCCATGCCTCTGAAGTCCCTTCCAGGTCTACATCTCTGATCCTATGGAATTCTTATTGGTCAGCAAAAGAAATGTTAATAATATAATTAGTGAATTTATAGATGGCCAAGCACCTGTTCTGGTTAACATATTGTTTAGTGAATTGATATAAACCAGGTGAGGAAGGTTCTAGTGGAGTGTCCTAGGGCTCTGTCCTTGGTCCTGTTCTGTGTAAATGTCAGATGAATGGATGAACTGAGTGCAGATGTGGTGATTGGAGGGTACCGTCACAGGAGGTCATTAAGCTGACACTGGGTGACCACAATTTATAGATTTATCAGAATGATTCCTGCTCAGCATAGGGTCAGATGAGATGACCTCTGAAGTCCCTTTCAATGCAGAGTTGCTTTTAGAAGATATATGAATCCAACTTGCAGCTTGCCCTGATCTAAGAATAACTCATATAGTTTATGACAGAATCAAATTCAGAGTGATCCCAATAGTCTTGAACTCAGCACCAGACTTAATAACACATTGAATTAAAATGGTGATCAACACAAAGTTGTCAGGGCTCAGATACCCTCCTATACATGGAGAGGACAGGGGAAACTCAGCTTCATAAAACCCATTCATTTTTAAAAGGTTGTAGTTGACCATGTTTTCATAATGAGTGAATGGATGGTCAAAATAGCTAGTGAATTCTTTGGCTGAAAAAATATAATGAATGTGCCCAGAACAAGGGATATAATAATTCCACTCAATTCTGTGCCAATCAGACCATTTCTAGGGAATGGTGTTCAGTCCTGGCACCCACACTTTAAATGGGACAGTGACCAAATGAAGCCTGTCCAAAGGAGGGGCATTAGGTTGGGGGGACAGTCTTAAAACTGTGTCAATGGATGAGTGGTTGAAGGATATTTAATTGGAAGAAAAAGATGATTTGGGAGCAAAAGAAGAAGGCAGAGAGCATGGTGACTGGGTTCACTTCACAGAATTTGAAGCGATGCATAGAAACGACAGGAAGCCAGACTCAGCTCAATGCAATGATGGACTTCCTAACAATTAACCTGAATTAGAATCCCATTGCAGCTCTTTCTACTTTTTAGCTGTGTGACGATGGGTCATCTAGACTTCTTCAATCTTCTCATTCTTTGACTGTAAAATAGAGAGACTCATATTACCTACTTTAGTGGTGGTGATAAGGCAAGTGTTTTATGAGCCTGCCAGTGCTATAGAAATGTGAGTTGTAGAGTTATTGAATAATCAAAATATTATTTGTAAACCACTTATCACAGTGCCTAGCATATAGTAGGTACTTAGTAACTGGTTTTTTCCCCTCCTTCCTCCTTCCCAGTTGTACAGGCTACCCTGTGAAGTAGTGAGGTCTCCATTCCCAGCTACTGTTTAAGCAAAGGCAAGGTAGTTGTTGATCAGAATTGCTCTAGAAGGGATTCCTGCATTGATTGGAGGTTCCTTCTAGCCCCAAGATCCTAGGATCCAGAAATCTTAAGGAATGAATCCATTCTTTTTTGATGGTGCAGTTAAGGAGATATCCCAATTTGGATCAACCCAAGAAAAGGTATTCAGGGAAGAATACCTTACTTGAACAGAACAACTAGGCAAAATGGAAGGAATAAGGTTTAAACCAGCATCTCATACCATATACTACAGTAAGCACAAAATGGATATGCAGCCTTCATATTAAAGATCCCTTCATTGGGGAAACCATGTCAGGACTCGGGAAGGACACAAACTCTTCCCCAGTCTTTCTTCATGATCTCTTTTCTCTCTGATGCTATTCTTGGGAACCTCCTATTCCTTGGGACCATTTAGCGCACATTCATGTAAGGATTTTTTTTAACCTATGTATTTTTACCAATGGGAAGCTGGAAATTGTTATTCTGCTTACAAATCACATTGATATATTATGATATTGGTGTGCCCCTGCAATCACAATATATGAAAATTCAGAATTTCCAGAAAGGTAATTTAATAGGGATGGGGAAAATGATTTACTTTGTAAAGGGGTTTTTTTCACTTTCCTAAAGTATTTCATTGTAAGATCTCTTTAATAATTGTAAGAGCTGATATATAGCACTTTAAAATCTGCACCGCATTTGGCAAAGCTTTTTAAAATTACAAGAACATCGTCTCAGATTCTACACTACTTTTCACTTTTTAAAGCACGTTCCCTCCCACCTGATCTTTTTGCCTTAAGACACGGACAGACTTGATTCATATCCACTTGTCAAGAAGCATGTCTGCCCAGATAGAATGTAATAATAGCACAGCCTAGTGGGGAAAACACTGACTTTGGAGCCCAGGGACCTGAGGAACATCTAGGCTTTGTCACCCAGTACCTGCCTGACCTTGGCCAAGCCTCTTGGCCTCAGTTTTATCCTCTTTTAAAATTTAGAGGCTTGGACTTAGGCTAGGGTTACTTAACCTGGAGCCTGTCAGCTTGTTTTTAGATATATTGATAACTGGTTTTTGATATAATTAGTTTCTCCTGTGAATTTTGTTTTTTGCGTTTAAAAACATGATTCTGAGGAGTCAATGGGCTCCCCTAGAATGACAGCGGGGTCTGAGATACACAAAAAGTGAAGAATGCCTGGTCTGGATGCTTGCTGAGGTTGGTTCCAGCTCTGGATCTATGATCCTTGCTGCGTAAGCTTCTTGTATTCCCAGCACAGGATCTTAAATGCTTCCATGCAGAGAGCTCCTTCCATGGTGTCTCACTGTACAGCACCTTGCAATGGGCTCTGAGGTTGGAATGGCCAATTCACCTGAGGCTCATTCACTTGTCTCCCAACCTCAGTTTCCCCCCAAAGCAAGCGAGTAAGTGCCCAGGACACTTGGATCTTCCCAGTGCCTCCTTCTCTTCCTCTCCCTTGGCCAACTCTGGGCAGTTTATATTTAGATACACCAGTCCTTATGTGCCCAGATGTGACCTTGAAGCTTTGGGACCCTTTGCCAGTCCTGGCCTGTTCCTTAGCATGCACCTCTGGGTAATTCGGCCAGCATCAGGGACCAAAGGGACCTTGAAAAGCCTAAAGAGAACTGTGAGAGTCAGATATCTTATTACTGTCTTGTTGTGTTTAGTGTTTTCCCGCCGTCTGCTTTGTTTGTGGGCGATATTTTATTTTGCTAAATTTAACAATCTGTGTTTGCATCAGCACACGTTTACTTTGCAATCTGGTAGTAAGTCTGTTGCCTGCTCCTTCCCCCCTCCCCACATTTCATCTATTTTTTTGGCAGTAGACAAAAGGTGAAATTTCACAAGGTATATTGTGTGTGGCCTGAGATGAAAAAGAGCACACTCTCAGCAGGGTTTTGTCCATGCTTTGTGCTATTTTGGCCCATCTGGCTTTTCCCCCTTCTCTCTGCATGGCAAAGGAAAATGATTTTGCACTGAATTTTGAAACCAAGCCTCTGTGTGTGTGTGTGTGTGTGTGTGTGTGTGTGTGTGTGTGTGTGAGTGAGAGGGGAGAGAGAGAGAGAGAGAGAGAGAGAGAGAGAGAGAGAGAGAAACGAGAACTGGGTGAGTCCAAAGCATCATGAATCTGCAGCTGTTTGGCCAAAGGCCGTGGTCATTGGGAATTCAGAACGGCCACCTTCAGAGGGCTTTCCAGAACCATTTGGAGATACTTGGTGTGACAGGTGCGTGTGAAAAAGTACTAAACTCAGGCAGTTATGCAAAACTAATTAGCCAAATGCTTTACTTCCCTTTTCTGGGAGGAAGCGAAAAGGAGAGGCCGTGTTCCTGTGGGTGCCCATGGCACCTCCTGGGTGGTCTCACAGTATCTTCAACAATTCTTTGAAAAAATCAGATGATTGGTTCTGGGAAGGAAAATCAGAATGTATATCCCTAAACCCATGAGAGCTGTGCTGCAGCAGAATATGGCTCCCAGTCTGGGGAACACTGTGTGTTTAATGAACTGGAGTGCATCATGGCTAAGGCTGTGCACACAGCTAACAAATTAAGGCATTCAGTTTACCATGATTCAGCAGCATTTATTAAATAGAACTCCATGTGTAGGCAAGTAAGTGAATGCTGCACACACACACACACACACACACACACACACACACAGAGTCAGAAAGTAGCTCTGATGTCAGAAGATCTTGGTTCAATTCTCACTTTCAATACTTAACTCTTTAGGTCACCTTGAACAGGTCACTTGACATTTCTGGCCTTCACTTTACTCATCTTTTAAGTGACTGGGATAGATGAGATGGGATCTGTGGTCTCCTCCACTGCATCTGTCCTGTGATCTTGGCATAAAGCAGTTTCCAGAGGGAGAGTAATGATGCCTGGGGGATCCTGGTCCATACATCATAGGATGAGCCCTGGGGCCTACTGATTGACTGTTTATTTGAGGGTCAGTCTGTGGGAGATGGATTCTCTTGAGGTCCATCATCTGATTCTTCATTGGCTGCTCAGAAACACTGCCTCAGGGAGGCCATTTGATCACGGTATGGCCCTCGGTGACTCAGTTGAGGTGACTGGTTGAGGAGTTACCTAGGAGTCGATCAACATTTATCTAGTGTCTCTCTGTTGGACACTACACGAAGATAAGAGTGAAACTGCCCCTGCCCTCAGGGACCTTACATGCCATTAGGGGACAGACTCTGTGTGTGTACATACGTATTCTATGGAGATATACATGTATGTAATATGTGTTATATTTCTATACAAATGTGTTTTATATGTGTGTTATAATTTATATGTCACATATATAATATGTATACATATGGGTGTATAGGTTTATACATAGATACATACACATATGTGTGTAGCTACATATAAAATAGAGACAAGACAATATAACTTTGACCACCATGCTGGGCACTGAGGATACAGAGATAATGAAACAGCCCCTCCCCTCAGGAAGCTTTCTGTTCAGTCATTTCAGTCATATCTGATTCTTTAAGACCCTATTTGAGGTTTTCTTGGCAGAGATATTAGAGTGGTTGGCCATTTTCTTCTCCAGCTCATTTTTACAGATGAGGAAACTGAGGCAAACAGGGTGAAGTGACTTGCCCAGGGTCACACAGCTAGTCTGAGGCCAGAACTGAACTCAGGAAAATGGGTCTTCCTGACTCCAGGCCCTGTGCTCTGGGCACTGTGGCTGCACCAAGTGACCACTCAGGAAGCTCACCTGTACACATACAGGTAGATACAAGGATAGAAGGCAACAGGACCTCCTTGGCCCGTTGGCAGTCCTAGACCCTCCTGGCTGGTTCTGCTCTTGCTGCTGAGGGAGAAGCCACCCAGATCCAGCAGCTCTGGGCTGCTATGCCCAGAGGACCCTCGTCCTAGAGGATGTCCTTGAGGCTGGAGAGGGAGGGACCTCAGCCTGGGCAGGACACTTTGGTGCCACTGCTCTAGGCCCTCGGTGTTTCTAAGCCAGGGCCAAAAGGGAGCGTTCTTGTTGAAAGCACAGGTTGGGGACAAACGACCAAAGGAAATTCCCATCCCAGAGCTTGATCAGTGCCTGTTGGTTGATTAAAAGGACACTGGGGTGGAATTCTATGTCTTCCTCTCTGAACCTGAGTCTCGGGTTGGAACGCCTCCTCTCTGAGCTTCCTGCTAGCTCTGAAATCCTGTTCTTTCTGTTCTTTCTCATTTTCAGGGTCACCATCACCCCCTGGTTCTATCTGCTGGAGCCCATTTTCTTTAATTACTGTCAGGTACCAGTGTCCACATCAGAGTTGTAAACACAAATGTGGACGGCCAAATCAGAGCACACAAGTGTGCCATGAGCCGTTCTGACTGGGTCTATACCATCAGCCAGGAGTGTACAAGTCCCATCTGCCTCCTATGCTAGGAGTGGCCCACTTGGCTAGGTTGGGACGGGCCAGGGGGAACAATTAGCACAAGTCCCATAGTGCCTATACTTACTAGGCCCCTCAGCATTCACACCCTTCTCTGTCCCTTTCCTCCCAACACGCACCCACCTTTCTGACCCCTGATGACCCAACTCCAATATCACCAATATCAGCCCTGGGTGGCTTCCTTCTGTAGGAAAGTCTGGTGGCATCAAGCGGAGACATTACCAGTGAGTTACTGTCATGGCTCCTAAGCTGTGTGCAGTCTTGGCAAGCCCTCTTTCCCTTCTCCACTCACCCACCCTGGCCTTTTGTGCCACTACTGATACCCTAGAATGAGCCTTTCTTCTCACCCCTCCCTGCTATGTTCTGTAGGTGTGATCAGCAAACATTTGCTCAGACCGTGGGTAGTTCTTTCCCCTAACACTGTAAAGTGTGTTAGACAGCTCAGATGTAAGGGGCTATATAACAGTGAGATTGTTTTTATTGTGAGTGCCTCTCTCCTTACTTCTACATAAAATATATTCATGAGCAAAAAAGCTTAGGATGTAACCATTTTATAGGGGTTTTCATCAAATCCTCCCCCTCCCAAAGCAAACCACTCAACTGCCATCCTTGGCAAGTGGAAACCCATAAAGCACACCTTCTAGGTGCTATTTAGCTGGGGGTGATGATAAGAGGGAAAAATCATGGTTGTAATAAGAGACCAGGAGATGCTGCTGAAATGGAAGTCAGATTCCAGTTCAATATTACAGGCTGGTGTAAGACTGTGACCCTTTAAGGACTTGGTAATTTATAAAGTACTTCATGATGAAGAGACAAGGGAACTCAATTCCAATCCCCTTTGGGTTAAGAGTGAGGGAGCCTGGTTAGACACCAATGAGGACTCAGCTAGAGAAGAGTTGGGGGGTGGGGTGCAGCTGTCACAGTGGCAGAAGCCCCCTGGGCAGCTGGCTGTCCAAGTGGCTGTTGACACTAACCCCATCTGGCTGGAGAGATCTCAGGCTCCAGAAGGTGCTGCTGTATGAATCCTTCAGCCCCAGCCGGCGGCCTCCCCGTGTGACTCCCCCACAGCGTGACCTCAGGCCATCAGGACGATACCTCCTTGGCCTGCCCTATTCCCTGGACTCATGGCCAGTGGCCCCCTCATGGCTGACCATGTTCTTGTTTAGTCTTAGGGCTTAACTGCTCAGCAGAACTGATACTCTAATGGGCTTTATAAACACTGATACCCAGTGTTTCTCCCTGAAGACCAGAGTCAGATTTGCTGGAGTGTTTCCCAGCCTACCCTGGGCCAGGAATTTTACAGCATCATTCAGAGAGGATCAGGGTTCTGAAACCAAGCCGCAAAGTGAGCTTTGTCCCACTGTCTCCTGCACCCTCTGCTTTTCAGAGAGAATCTCTTAATCTTTTTTAGGCCCTAAAGGTTGCTTACATATTACAGTCTGGCTTAAGACCATCTATAAATGGATGGAAATAAATCCAATCCATTTTACATTAAGCATGGGCAGGATTAAAAGTACAGAAGGTTTAGGCCTTCCTGGACAGATGACCCCATATCTTATCTAGCAGTCGCTCTGTCCACAAATAAGAGTCTGAGCTGTTTAGGGATTTGGAAGGAAACTAGAGCCAGTGTACTGACTGTGGCCAGCAGACAGGCTGGATAAGAGAAGGCTGCTATTTAGATTGGGTAATATAATTAACAGGGTCCAAGCAGAGCCCTCTGTCTCACTGGCCAAGGCAAGCCTTCATGGCATATCTATCTGCTGCCACACTGTGGCTCTGGACATGAGCAGTTCATGCCACTGGCCAGCTCACACCCCCTCCTACCCAGCCTGGAAACCTGTGGGTGCCCTGAGCTGGCAGGCCTTCCATTATATTTTACTGATGTAGCTGGAACTTGAACCCAGGGCCTCTGACTCTAAGCCTTAGAGGTTTTTCCACTATGATGAGCTGCCTGTCTGAGCACAAACGTTCACTGAATGCCTCATCTCTGACCAACCCTAGGCTAAACTACCTTCTGTGTATCTAGAACCGCCCTTTGGGAGGAGGGGGGGATTTTTAAAAGTTTATTCTTTCCAACTAAAAGAATCTATTTTTTTCTCCTTCCTATCTTGCCCTCCTTTAAAAAAACAAAAATGAAAACAAGACATTTTGGACTAATTTTTAATATATGGAAGAGAAGTGAAATTCTCTGCCATCAAGGAATACCTAGTTGGATGGGGAGGGTAAGGGTGGGCAAAGCCATCATGCTGATGCTAGACACGAAGCCAGACCTAATAGGGATAAATGCTGGGTTGTGGCACTGGAGGAATTTGGAGAGGAGGGAAGAATGTGGTAGACACAATCAGGGAAAGCTTCCTGAAAAGGTGAAGCTTGAGCTGAGCCCCAAAGGACCAAGAGGGGATAGGCTGATAGAAGGGAGTGGGGATAGAGCATTTCCATGAAGAAGATCCTTTGAGGAAGGAAGGAAGCCATCCAATTCTTGGGCCTTTGGCCTCCATGCAATGCAAGAGAAAGAACCATTCATTACAAGAAAAGGAGCAATGCCCCAGAGGTCATATCAGGAGCTGCCCTCATCCCCCAGCAAAGCCCATTCCCAAACCCTCAGACCAGGTGGTCCAGACCTGAGCAGACATTCTGATTGTCTTGGAACATCAGACGCGGTGCAGTCTGGCCAATATCCGTCTCAGTTGTCAGGAAGGAAAGCTGTTGTGTCACTGGTTTTGTACAGCAGAAAGAGGATAGCATTTGAGTCAAAGGGCCTGGGCTCAAATGATTACTATGATGTGTACTCCCTTGTATGGCCACCAGCAAGTCAGTTCACCCCTTCATTGGGCCTCAGTTTCCTGTTCTATAAAATGAGGGGGGACTCTACCCAAAAAGCCCTTTTGTAGATACTATGATGTTAGTTCAAATACTGGCTGTACCTCTTACTGTCTGTGTGCCCTTAGGCAAATCAGAGGGACCAATGGATCCTCTCAAACCAGGTTAAAATGTAGCTGGGAAATAGTTAACAAAATTTAAAATACCATAAAACACAGATGATGCTAATAAGTGGTTTTCTCCATCAGTGTGGCCCACAGGGATCTTTTGGATAATTAGTGGCCCCGTTCTTTCGGTGAGTTAGTCCCTCCCTGGGCTAGATTACCCATAGGATTTCCTCCAGCTCCAAATCCATGATCCTGGGGGTGTCTCCACTTAAGGAGGATATCTGCCAAACATACGGTGGCTGCCCCGTGGCCATGCCTTCAAGACAAGCTCATTTACACTTCCTTATTTCAGTCAAGGGAGTCAGAGCATTTCCTCTAGGGTTTGGAGACAGCTCTCCCATTAATGTCTTTCTCCAATGCATCATCTTGGCACAAAAGCAACTCAGAATTCTCAGTTTCTCTAGCATCATGCAGGAAGAGAGATTAGGAGGTGGCAATCACAATAGTGCACACCAACGCACAGGAGACAAACTGACGCTAATGTTACATTGCCATGAAAAGTTTGTTTGGGGCTGTTTGACAGCATGGTCAGAGGACTTGGGTTAAAATCCCCCTTAGCCTCTCTGGGCATGTTTTCTCATCTGTAAAATGAAGGCAGGGTGGCATGTGGAGGACAACCAGTACAAATGCATGGAGAGGGGAATGGAGCACCATGTGTGAGGAAGAGGAAGAAGGCTAATTTGGCTGGATCCCAGTGTGTGGAAGGAGGAATAATGTCCAGCGGTTGGGAAAGGCTTAAAAAGCCAAACGAGGCGTTTACATTTGTTCTTGGGGGCAACAGGGAGCCACTGGAGTTGATTGAGTAGGAGGGAGATGATCAGATATGGGATTCAGGAAAACCATTGCATTGTCATTGTATGGAGGATGGACTGGAATGGGGAGAAGCGTGAGGCAGGGACATCGGTGGGGGCCACTGTAATAATGGAGCATAGTTTCAGTCTCAGAGTTTGGAATCTTGCTGTTACATTAATAACTGTGACCTTGAGCAAGTCTACGTGACGGAGGGACCTTTCTAAACCTCAGTTTTCTCATCTGCAAAATGTAAATCATAGCAGCACCTACCTCCTAAGGTTGAGAAGATGAAATGAGATCGTGTAGTTGACTGTTCTGCACAGTTAACTTAAAAGGGCTTTATCGTTACTGGCTGGTACTGATATTGTTGTTGCTAAATCGGCTGGGGGCCTGAACTGAGGTGGTGCATGGGGATGCAGGAAACACTGCAGAGGTAGAAACAGCAAGATTTGGCAATCGGAGTGAAGGGTCTGCTTTGAGGAAGTGTGAGCATAAGAGCTGAAGACCTCTAGTATCACAGCACAAGTAGGAGAGGACAGGAAGGGAGTGAGCTGAGCTCCTAGAGAGAGGCAACAGCTGCCATGATGTGGACTTTGAAAGGCTCTTCAGAGAAGGCAAAGTGGGTGACTGAGGGTGGCGAGGGGGGTTTGGAAGTGACAGCAAGGGATAAGGAGTATTCTGACTCTCTGTAGGTGTGTGCGTGTGTGTGTGTGCGTGTGTGTATGCACGCGTATTAGGGTAGCAAGGAGACACCACAAGGTACAAACAACCGCAGAGAGGAAGGTCGCCGATGGAGCAGTGCCCTCAGGGGGAAGCGAGTCTGTGAAAGCCGAGAGACTGGGGACAGGGTGTGAAAGACCTGAAGCAGGGGCCTCTGCCACTGTCTGCCAGACTGTGACAGGGACCGCAGAGGACTCAGTGCTCCTTAGCGAGGTTTGCTCGGGGGCTCCTGTGTCCGGAACGTGCAGCCCAGAGCAGCGGCGAAGCCCTTTTTCTCTCTTCTACAAAAATAGCTTTGTTTGTCTCTCAAGTTGACTGCCTTCCCAAGCAATCTGGCTGCTGCTGCTTACCAGTGTGAGATAAGGACTTGAGAAATGATTGTTGAGGGTGAGTGTGGCAAAGGATGAAAGGAAATCGACCACTTCACCCCACACACCGGGCGATTCATTCCTGCAGACTGCCTTCCTCCTCCCTGTCTTCCTTTGCTAGGCTTCTCTGTCCCTGGGATTCAGAGAATACTGGGTCACAAAGCAACCTGCAAGGAAGTCTTACCCCACATTTTCCCCAAGCAAGTGTGTTGAGTTCTGCTTTTCCTGGGCTGATGTCAGGATGAGGTTGTGTTTGCTGAGTTTCACGTGGTCCTTTGGTGAGTGGATCATGACCCAGGAGCCGACCACTTTGGGGGGCTCTTCCTTGGTCTGTGTTGGCTTTCCAGGGATGGGTTGCGTCTCCATGACCTCCATAACCTTGGCTTTTCCCAAGTGCTAGCATAAATGTGTCCTTGGGCACAAGTCCGTCAGAGATCCTTGGACCAGCCCAGAACAAGAATCAGTTCATTCATCTGCAACTTCCTTCCATCTGCCTGATTCTTGCTCCCACCCCCTACTCTCCGTCTCCCAGGTGGGGCTGTTTTGAATAGGTCGACATTTGCCACCCAAAACATTGAAAACTTTATAGGCTCCAGAGCTGGAAGGAACCTGGGGTCTGCTAGCACAACCCTCTCGTCTTACAGATGAGGAAACTGAGGCCCAGACTGATAGTCATTTGCTCAAATCAAATAAGTCAGAAGATAATAGATTTGAGCCAGAAAGGCCTTAGAGGTGCCCCCACATTTTACAGAAACCTAGGAAGGTGCTGTCTTTTCATAGCATCATACATCTAGAGGTGGGAGGGACCCTGAAAGCCATGGAAACATCCCTTCTTTTACGGAAAAGAAAACAAATATCAGAGGGTTTGGTGACTTGCCAGGGTCACTCAGCTAGTCTGGGGCAGGAGCAAAGTCAGACCTTCACGATTCCAGCACTCTTATCCACAGTACACAAAATGGAGGGTTTGGGCCTGTGTCCTCTGTGGCGCCATAGTGCAGAGAGCACCAGACCTAGTCAGGAAGACTCATCTTCCTGAGGCCAAATGTGGCCTCAGACACTAATTAGCCTAATTAGTGTGACCCTGGGCAAGTCACTTCACCCTGTTTGCCTCAGTGTCCTAATCTGTAAAATGAACTGGAAATGGCA
Source organism: Gymnobelideus leadbeateri (assembly GCA_011680675.1). NCBI lineage: Eukaryota > Metazoa > Chordata > Mammalia > Diprotodontia > Petauridae > Gymnobelideus > Gymnobelideus leadbeateri. The sequence goes on from WOXC01007607.1 coordinate 175,004, forward strand.
GACTGCTCCAGGATCTTTACCAAGGAAATCCCAAATGGGGTCATGGAGAGTCAGACATTGTTGAAATGACCGAACATCAACTTCTGACACCAAGCCAATATTTTTTCCACTACAAAACAAGGAGACTGGATATTGTCTTTGAACAAAGGCAAAAAATCACTTTATATTGTATTTTTACCTAGATACATTTTTAAAGTTACCCAGACATCTGCTCTACAATGATATTGCGTATTTGAATCTTGGGGGACATCCTATACTCCTAAATGCATGACAAATCTGTGTGCCCAGAATCCCTGGTCCCTCAAGACCAGCCCCTTTGTTCCTGGTAAATGGGGGGTAGAAATGCACAACCCAGCCCAGCCCCAGAGTCTGGACACAGCAGACTGCCAGCTTGCATTGGTACTGAAAGTTTCTCAGCTGACGTTTTGCGGCCACGTCTCTGTGTGGCTACGTCTCTGTGTGGCCACGTCTCTGTGTGGCCACATCTCTGTGTGGCCATGTCTCTGCGTGACCTCTGGAAGCAATGCTCATTCCTGAAACAGTCATTTAAATAACGGGTTTCTACATGGTGGGTCGTACCCCCAGTGCCCCCCCTTGCTGGGCTCGTGTGGAAATAATCCTTCTAATGACTCTTTCCTAGCAAGAGGGCTTAACTCTGTGGACCTAGTCTTTCTTCATTGCCCCATTTGCCGTGGGAGCCAAATTGCACACGTCGGCAGTCACCCTGGCCTCCTTCCTCTGGTTCTGGGTACCTGGTTCGTGTTTCTGCTCTTTGAAAACTCACTTTAATGTCTTGGCTCTTTCCCTCCAAGTGGCGCATTGAGGCATGGCAGTCGTGTGTTTGAGATAAAAGTTCAGCCCCAAAGGTACAACATAGAGCAGGGGGAGGGTTAATGTTTCAAAGAGGGAGACTTTAATCCAATAGAAAGAAGGAAAAAAACCTCTCTCCATAACAATTAGAGCTACCCAGAAGTGAAATGGGTGACCTTGGGAGGTGACCACTTCCCCTTTACTGGAGGCTTCAGGAAGGGCCTGGCTGGCCACTTGTTGGGAGAGGGAAGAGGGAATTCTCGCTCACACTGGACTAGATCAAAGTTTCTAAACCTCATATGTGTCACAGACCCCACTGGTGACCTGGTGAAGTCCAGGGGCCTTGTGTCAGTTTCCCCATCCATAAAACAAAAGAGCTGGACAATGGCTAACTAACCGCTAAGCCATCTCCCAGCTGTAGTGCTATGACTCTATGATATTTCTCCCCATTAGAAGTTGGAGTGGCTGCTCCTAATGGCCCCCCAGGCCTCTGTAGACAAGATCATAGGATCACAGTAAAGTTAGAGACAATTCCTTTGGGTTACTTTGATCTGGCTCCCACTTTTTTTGGCGGGCCAGAATGAGGCTATTCAGCAGGTGAGATGTGGTTCCCCCACCCTTGCCCTGGGGAGCCTCACAGGTGTGCCTACACCTGTACAACCAGACAGGGCCTGGTCAGAATAGATTACTTGTCAGACTGACAGTTTAGGCTGGGGGGCGCTTTGCTTCCCCACCTAAGCCTGCCAAGCCCCTTCCTTCTTCCAGCCCAAGTGACACCAGCCTCCATTTTCCCTTTCTCTCCAATAACTCTTCCCTGTTTAAATAAGGATAATGGCCAGGGTCCATATCTCAACCAGCTGTCTCTGGACTCTCTTTGTTCCCACCCAACCCCCTACACACACACACACACACACACACACACACACACCCCCTACCAAAACCCTTTCCCTTATTCAATGGTCAGGCCAAGCCCTTCTCCCAGAACTAGGCCTGAGGGCCTAGTGTCCAGGAATATGGGCTATCACTTCAGGTACAATGGAAAGAGTGTTGGATCCTGGTTCCAATCCGACCTCTGACATTTCTTACTAGTATGAGCCCTCCCTGCGCCTGCAGCTTTCTTTATCTGTAAAATGAAGGGGGAATGCAGGGGGGGTGATGTATTAGATAACCTCTGAGGTCAATCTCAGCTCTAGACTCGTAATCTGTATTTCCCAACCTACTCCCATAGAGTTGCAAACCTTAATGAACTACAGGGGTATGAAATCACAAACACACACACACACACACACACACACACACACACACACACGTGTGTGTCTATATGTCAGTATCTGTGTATAAAATTGTATATATCATAAAATTTTATACATATAAAATTATATATGTATCATATAAAATATACAATATTATATATCATTCATAACAATATATTATTACCATTGCATTATTAGGTATTGATGTTATTAGATATTCATATAACATTTTATAATATAATTAATATACTATAATTATGTGTTGTATAGTGACCTGGATCCTATGGGTAAAAGTACTACTTAGCATTTCTTGACCAGGGAGAGATTTCCAGGGTGGGGGGATGTGACATATTGTCCTGGAAACCACTGGCTCCAAGAGTGTCTTCTTGACCACAGAGGACTTAATCTTTTCAGTTCCAGAAATCCTGCCCTGGGGCTCCCCTGTCCTCATGGGCCCGCTCTCTCCAGGCAGGCGCCATGTTTCCCTTAGCACCACTTTCCACCCATCCTCACCCCCCTTTCAGTCCGGGATAGGGCTCGGCATTCCATTTGTGAATTCTTTGATTAGGAAACTCCTAAATGAACATACTCCCTCCACCAATGCAGGTCAGTGCCTTCTCTGTACCTTGTAATCTTAGAGAATTGCTAAAACTGGAAGGGCACAGGTGACTTGTCCAAGACCACAAAGCCAGTGTGTATTAGAGTCAAGACTTGAATCCAGATCTCCCCAGGCTTCCAGGCCAGCTCTCCATCCACGTCCACTCAACTCGTTCCAGTTCTAAAATCACAGTCAAATCAGTATCACATTCCTACTGGAAAGGGTGTGTTGATTGATTTCCCAATGGTTCCATCTATTATTCTTGTAATTTTTCATGAAAATACCCCCCAACCACCACCCCCCTCTGTATAGTGTTAGAATATAGTGTTGGGTTAGAATATAATATAGTGTTATAATATAATATAGTTATATATATAATATAGTGTTATAATATAGTGTTGGGTTAGAATATAAGCTATCTGAGGGCAAGTACTACCTTTCCTTTCGTATTTGTAAGTCTATCACTTAGCACAGGGCCTGGCAGACAGTCTGTGTTTAATAAATGCATTTTCATTCATTCATTCATTTGGATCTCCACCATTTAACACTTCCTGGAACATGGTAGGCACTTAATGAATGCCTTTTCATTCTTTCAGCCAGGGAACCAAGGCAAAGGCGTATTGAGATGCCCATTTGACCGAACCATGCATGGGCCTAATGTAAAGTGATGGGTCTGTTTGACCATTTAGGCATCACCCATTAGGCCAGCTGTGACAAGTGCAGCCTTAATATGGGAATTGTCTGACCACTGGGTCACCCAATCAGTCGGCTGTTGTCATAAAGAGCTGTATCAGCCAGCATGATGATCTGGTCCCTGAACTCAGCTTTATATCCTATTGAAAAGATATCCCAACGTGACCATTTTGATTTTAAAACAAATTTAAAAGGCAATCTGACCGAGGCAAAGTTATGAGCTAGAAAAGGAAACCCATTAAGAAAGGGCTGCCTTGTTAACCAGGAGCAGTCATCTTCATTTCCTTTCTCAGGAAGATTTTTCGAGCCCAGGATTTGTGTGGCCTGCGGCTGGGTCTGGGGTGGTCCAAATCCTTCTTCTCCAATGGACTGACCCACAGGCCCAGCCTTTTTCAAAGGAAAAACCTGTGTATGTACACATCAATACCTATGGGTACACACACGCCATGAACTGGGAGGGGTTTGGAAAGATGCTAGGTTGGCCCCATTCCCAGGCAGGATATTGTACTTTGCCCAACAGGATGGGGCCTTCAGCCTAAATCCAGTTACCAAGAAACTCCCAGGGACCTAGCAGACTCCTTCCCTCCTTGGAATTCCTAGCTTCCACCTCTCCCCTGGTGCTTAGAAAACACACCTGTCTTCCATTGTTCTCTATTTTGCATGTGTGAGGATCCAGTGAAAGTCAAATATCTTTACCTAGATCAAGGTGCTCTGTGATTTAGTCCCCAAACCACCTTTCTAGGACCATTCCCCTACTCCTCCCCTACCCAGAATCCAAGCTACCAGCCAACTTGGACCACTGACTGCTTCATAGATTCGTACCATGTTTTCCTTGCTCTGCAGTAAACACTAAGCTGCCCTTTCAGACTTAGCTCAAATACCATATATGAAGACTAGGCAGCCAGCTGGTAGAGTGGGTCAAGCACAGTGCCTGGAGTCAGAAAGCTTCAAATCCTTCCTCAGAAACTGTGTGACCCAGGGAGTCATTTAACCATTGTCTGCCTCAGTTTCTCCAACTGTAAAATGAGGTTCAAATGAGATGATATTTGGAAGGCATTTAACATAGTGTTTGACACGTAGTAGGTGTTTTTTTTAATGCTTCTTTCCTCCCCCCCATACAAAAATAAATTTTTTCTGATCACAATTGGAAATTATCTCATCCTCTGTTGGGCTCCCATAACACTGGATATCTGTTATGGAACAAGGAAGGAAAGAAGGAAGGGGGGGAGGGAGGGAAAGAGGGAGGAAGAGAGAGGGAGGAGGAGGGAGGAAGAGAGTCATGACTCTGAAGAAGGAAAGACAAACATGAATGGGAATCTGGGAGATGAAAGAGGTAAAGAAGAGGAGGAGGAAGAGAAGGGCGCCCTGCAGGGGCAAGGCAGACAGTGGGGAGCTGGGACAGCCTAGAGAGTAAGTTGTGTTTGGGCGTTATTTGGGCTGGACATGAAGGTGCATGCGCCATCGGAATGGGGGGGTCCCCAGATAACTCCCTCTACCAATGCAGATTAGCATTTTTTATGCAATATATAGTCACAAAGTCATAGGTTTAGAGCTGGAAGGGACCTTTGAGGACATCTAGATGTATCGTCTCATGTTATAGAAGAGGAAACCAAGTCACAGAGAAATTAACTTGCCCAGGATCACACAGCTAGTAAACGTCCAAGGCAGGATTTGAATTCAGTTCCCTTTCTGACTCCAAGTTAACCACTCTATCCCCTATGAGTTGCCTGGATCACTGAGGGATCAAGGTGTTCCATGATCTAGCCCCAGCCAAGTTCAGAGGCAAGACTGAAGCTGCAGCTTCCTGAGTCTGAGGCCAATAGTCTCTCCCTTAGCATGGCTACCTCTCAAAGTAGTGATCAGTTATCAACATGCAATTATTAAGCTCCAACTACACGCCAGGCATTATACTAGGCACTAGGAATATAAGTATCAAAAAAGAATTTCATGATGATGAATTTAAATTATCCGGACATCCACTAAAGCTCTCTCTGCACAAAGCAAAGTGCCTACTAGGTTATTTATTGGCTTGCCCTCATGGTAATAGTTGCCTTTCGAAAGGCTGAGAAAGCAATGGGGGGAGAGAATATTACTTTACTTGGGATTTGTTTCTGACCAAGAAAATAAAAGTGTAAATGGAAGGAAAAGATGGGGACCTTGGGGAGAAGTGAAAGCCCCATCTGAAAGTTCATGGCCCGAAAAGGAGAGCAAGGCCTGGCACAATCTTCCATGTACTCTGGATTTGGGGAAATCAGGATTTCAGAGAGTTATGTCTGGAAAGAAAGCGTGCTGTTACAAAAGTCCATCGTTTTCCAGTTGTGTCTGACTCTCTGTGACCCCATTTGGGGTTTTCTTGGCAGAAATACTAGACTGGTTTAGCCATTTCCTTTTCCAGCTCATTTTACAGATGAGGAAACTGAGGCAAAGTAAAGTGACTTGTCAGACAGCCAGTTAGTAAGGGAGGCCAGATTTGAACTCAGGAAGAGGAGTCTAGGCCCAGTGCTGTGTGCATTATGGCGCCACCTAGCGGCCCTACAATTGAAGGTACAAGTCAATAAAAAGCATTATTCCACCTGTAGTGACAAACCAAGGCAGGGAGAAGCATCATTTGGGACATTGAGTCTCTAGGGTGAGTGGGATTCTAATTGGGTATCTCCTGGCTTCTTCCATGATACACAAGAAGGCTGCCCGGGTCC